>OX359284.1:3095000-3410000 GCA_947179155.2 Hedera helix | reverse complement strand
CAAATGGAGCAACAAAAGCTGATACAAATCTTTATAAAAATTCATACACATAAACACATGATTCCCACCATTTTTATTCAAATTGATCACACTCAATACGACTAGGAAGACATGATTTTCACCCATTTCTACACAGAAAAAAATGGCATTGATCAATTATTCACAACGCTGACATGATATGAGGAGAAGTACTACCAATGACCAATTGATTATTGTCCTTCAACATACTATCAAGCTCCATCACAAATCTTTCCATAGCAACGGCCGGCAAGCAAATAGGCACCACAATACCTTCCTCGCCCTTTTTGTTCTTAAAAGGTATGTAAAAGCTAGCCACTCCGGGAATGGCACCCACCCCACCCTTGGCTGGGCCGCCATAAGCTGCTTTCCCCCACCCGAAATCCACATCTCCAAATCCGGCATGAGTCACATCTGATACAAGGTAAGTTCGAACGACAGTAAAATGAGGTCGTCCTTTTATAACCATTAGATCCGCAACTGACCTCATATATTCTTCAGTAACATCAGTTTTAGCTTTTTTAACAAGTTCCAACGCATACCCCATTGGGTTCTGACAAAGTTTTTCAGCTGTTGTTAGGGCCACTGGAAACGCAAATGCATTTCCATAATATCCCTTAGGAAGAGAAGGGTTAAATTTTGTGCGGGCATTGACAATGCAAAGCACGCGCACCTCTTCTTCAGGGTTTGGTTGTAAAGCACGAGTACGGCATCTCCATAGGCAAGCGGTGAGGACTTCAAAAGTGGAAGACTTGTGGAGGTGAGGAGGGACAAATCGACGAAGGGCATGGATTTCGGTGGGCCCAAAAAAGAACGAACGGTGGGCCATGTCATCGAGGGGGATTATGGTCCCCTTAGTGTCAGCCACTTCATCATACTCGTGATGGGTGCATGTAACGCGTTGTGAGTCTCTCGCATTGAGTAATTCCCTTCGCCATACGGGAGGAATAGATGGGGCTGTTGCACCTCTTGCTATTTCGCCCAAGGCAGTCATAAACTGCACAAGTCCTGCCGCATCGCACATGGTGTGGTTAAGGCGCAAAGCAAATATGAAGCTTCCACATTTGAGACGAGTCACCTGTTAAAAAAAAAGATTAAATAATTATTTTTTTTATATTTTAGACATAATTTAAACACATGAACATACCCTTATTTCGGTTTTGCCAAGAATTGAAACTCAACTTAAATTGGATGGTATCACTAGATCAAAAGTCTTCTATAATTAAAAATTTATACACCCTTATGAATTTAAAAATATAAAAAAATAAAAAGCTTAATTTAATACTGATACATATATATCCAGTGTCAAGTCATCACAATAATTTTTATATCTTAAAGTGTAATATTTAAAAAAGAATGCTATCGAGTAGTACTGTCACATGGACATTGAGGTGGTAGGTTACTAGGTCGAAGTCTTTGTCAATAAAAACTTACGGCCAAACAATTTGTACAATAATTTACTATCCGTATATGATGCTTGCATAATAAATCGGCTTGGTCTGGTCTAGTGTAGGTTTAATAGGTTTTGACGATTGATCAAGTCATATCAAGTTTTGACTTTTGAACCTGTAAATTAGGTCAGACTGGACTTTTCAAAAAAAATTTAGTATTTTGAGACTTATATGTCAGGCCGTTAAAGCTTGATTCAGGTCATTTTTTTTAATTTTGTATAACTAAGCCTTTAGAATGATCTGTAATTATGTATAAACTTGATTGTGAAGCAACATTTTATAAAGAAACAAACTACATGACAAAGTCTCCACAAAAATACATATAATTTATTAGTTTTTTAAAAAGTATATTTTTATATCTTAACCTTTTATTTTGTTTTTCTCTCCCTCACTCTTTTTAGTTGTAGTGGAAGACAAAGATAGGTATGTGAATTACCTTTTTAATATCTTAAATATATAATAAAGTGAGTTAATAACTATTTTATTATTGATTGAATATAAACAAATATTTCTTACTTACAATAATAACATATTAATTAAATATTATTTTATAACAACGGTTCGGGCCAGGCTTTTTTTTTTAGATTAACATGATTAAATTTTAGTGTTCAAACAATAACCTTTTTATAATTTACAGTTTCGATCTAAATGGATCAAGCCTGGGCCAAATTAAATTTTGATCCGACAGGACTCAAACCAGACCAGGGCCACGCGCAGCGGATTTTTTGTGCACGTCTACCTTATATGCATTTAATGGGCTCACGAGTCGTAGACATCAAAAAGGTTAGTGTAGCATTTATATAAAAGCAAGAGGACAATAATAAATAGAAAAGGAACGCTGTGATTAAGAATTCATTCCAAAGTAGTCATTATTACAAAATAATACCCCATCTGTTCCAAAAAATTTATTAAAAAAATACCATTTGCCTTAATATTTTGTACCACAAAGAAAATTAAAATTCTATTTTATTAATCACATAATAGAATAACTCAATAACTTTAAATTTGTCATCATAATTTTATTATAATATCATCATTATTAAACTAATAAATTATTATTATTAAAATAAATATATAACTAAAAGTCTATATATCTTTATGTTAAAAATATTCGATCCATATATACTCATCTGTAACTAGATCTTGACCCAAAAGGTTAAATTATTACGTTCATGGTTCATTAGAGTTATATATATCCTCAATTTGAGATTTTATTATCACACGGTATCTCAACACTTAATATATATATATATATATATATAAACCTAAGCTTGAGCATTTTTTTAATAATATATAAAAACTCGAACAAATTAATTAACATGACTTTTAGTTTTAATAAAATGTAAGTTTTCCCATCAAATTTTAAAGAAAAACTTAACACGACTTTTGTATTTTACAATTCTAAATAGCTAAATAAGTAGAGCTTAAATTTTTTACGAAATTTCTTACTTTTCACAAAAATTAAAGAAATAAAAGAAAAGTAAAAATAGTACCTGAATAAGAAGCAAGGGGCAGTTAAGGACCCCGCCGGAGCCAGGCACATCAAAAAGGAGCTCTTCCAAGCATGGAAAAGGAGGTTGAAGTGCATCACCAAAATCCTCAAGCCTAACATCCGCATCAGCTTCAATGAACATCACCCCCTCCCCTGTGCACTCCACAGCCAATTTCCGGCCGGCCATTTCCCGTAGACGGCCGGCAAAAGGGTAGTAAAATACAAGAGTCTGCGCTAATGCCTCCCTAATGACTTTCACCGGGTCCGCATTCTCTTTCATCATGGAGTTATCGTTGCGGTAGAATTGGATGACTGGGATTTGGAATCGGAGACCCTCTTGGTCATCTATGTCTGAGAGTAGTTTGAATTCGCTGGGCGTCGGCTTTGCCGGAGTTATGAGCTCCGGTTTCCGCCTTCTTACCCTGAAACTTAGAGTGGTTGGTTGAGCCATATAATATATATGGATGAGAGAAAAAGAGATCTAGAGGGAGAGAAGGGAAGTGACTAAGGTACTGGATGATCGAGTGAGAGAGAGAGTGAGCTTAGTTATGAGTCTGGATAATTGTTGGTGTATGTTATGGGGGTGTATATATAATTGGTTTAGTGTGTGTGCGTGTGTGAGAGAGAGAAACATGAATGATGAGAGAGCCAGAGGAAGAGTGGGGGTTGCAAGAAATTTAAGTGGAAAATGCCGGGAAGTCAGTAATATTTTTATTTGACTAAAGTAAAAAAGAAAAGAGTGATTCTAGGGGCCGGTGGTAGCGATTAGTTTAATTTTTTTTTTTTTAATTCTTAAAATATTTATAATATTTATTTTAATAATTTTTTTTTACAAAATTTAATAATTAAGATGTATATAAATAATAATATTATACATACTATACAACGTAAATATTATAATTTTTTTAAGAGTCAAAATAAAAATAAAAATAAAATTTGAACCGATCACCTAAGAATTAGTCAAAAGAAAATGTATAGAAACTCTTTGTGAATTTCATGGTTGCTACGACCAAATTGACTACATAATTAAAATAATTTTTCTTTATATATTAAACTAGAGTTTTTTTTATCATAAAATAACAATTTCGTAGTTGGTAGATGCGTCGAGAACCAACGACAAGTATAATATCATTATGAAAATAAAGTCTCAAGGTATGAAATTTAGGTATATTTTTTTAATTAGAGGTTGAATCGATCATCAGAAGAAGAATTCGGCCAAAAATTAAAATAAAACTCTGTTTAATAAGTGGAACGCATTAATTGTCCGCTCTTAAATTCTCAATTTCACAACAGAATCGTACTGAACCGTCAGGATCGATATGAGATTACGGTTCAAAGCTTATTTACAAGTGAGTTAAAGTTTTCACAACAAAAAAATAACTAAAAAAATGAAAATTTGATATACGTAAATGGGCCTAAACTTAATAGCTTAATATTTTTTGTCAAATTTAATTTCAAATAGGTTTCTTAATAGTTATATTAGTCTTGGTGCAGATGCGTTGTGTGTGCAATCATCGTAAAAATATAATTAAAATTTTATTAAAATTTAAAGATAGAATAAAAAATAAAATAAATTAAGAATGATAAAATTATAATAAATTTAAATTTAAAAAAAAAAATTGTGACACAATCTTAAGAAAATAATTATTTTTATTATTTATGATTATTTTTATTACTCTCTCTTAATAGGATGGGAAAGTCTTGGGGGACAAAGGGAATGGGAACCGGTCTAGCAACTGGTTCACTTTTTTAAGTCTGATTTTTTGGATTTAATTTTTTTTCAAAATATAATGATTTAAGTGTAATTTAGATGTATGTAAACAAATAATATTATACAGTCTTTAAATACTATTTATTTATATACATCTAAATCATACATAAATTATTATTTATTTATATATATCTAAATCATACATAAATTATTATATTCTGTAAAAAAATTAATTCTAAAAAATTAAATTAATTTTTAAAAATTAATTAAAAATAAAAATAAAAAAAAATACAACCGGTCGCTAGACCCAACCCCCTTTCCCGGTCTCCCTAGAAGAGTCCTAGTAGGGTAGATGTACGCGAGCATATGAGACACAAGTTCAGATATTCTGAAATGGATAATTATGTGGACAGAAATGGTACAGCATTTAGATGCCACATGGAATAGTGTACTCTGGCTTTTATAATTGAAAATTTTTAACTTTATCCAAAAAAAAAAAAAAATACCCGTTAATTTTATTTATAAAAAAACAAAAAGAGTATGACCTTATTTTATTTGTATTTTACAAATAAAATGAGGCCATACTTCTTTATTTTTTGTAAATATAAAATTTATAAATATATTTTGAGAATAAATGTAAAAGCACCTTTTATAATTATGCACCAAAAAGGTAATGTGGCATACACTGAGCTGGGACACCAACAACATAATATCACATAATTAGTTATTTTAGTTTATGTTATAATAATAGAAATTAATATTTTTATAAAAAAAAAATTACA
This sequence comes from Hedera helix, assembly GCA_947179155.2. Lineage (NCBI taxonomy): Eukaryota > Viridiplantae > Streptophyta > Magnoliopsida > Apiales > Araliaceae > Hedera > Hedera helix. Next base: position 3,404,546 of record OX359284.1, on the reverse strand, counting down.
TAAATAATAAGTGAGATTTACTTCATGTGAGTAAAATATTTTAAAAATATTATTATTTCTTGTAAAAACATTAATTCCCATAATAAATTACTAGATTAGATTTTAATAATTTGAGCAAAACACGAATTCGTATTGATAATAAAATTTAAAATTATGATATAATATTTAATATTTATAATTTGAATATAAATAATATAGTATAAAATATTAGTAATATATTAAATATGAAAATGAAAAATTGTATATATCAAAATCATTGTATATGTTATTTAATACATATATATACATTCTTGAAATAATACAATAAACGATATAAAAAATTTAGTATAATCACAAAAATAACATACATAATATATTATATCAACAGAGATAATGAACTTAAGATTAATTTAATATTAATTCAAGAATAACACGATAACTAATTAAAATAACTAAATCAATTTAAATAAAACATGCTATTCTCATGTTATATACAATAATAGATTAACAAAAGCATCTACTTTTCATTCAAACTGAGTACTGGTGTGAATGAAAGGGACACAACGGTAAAGTGTAAGAGCTTGGGACAATTTTCAGGTTGTTGGAGAGATTTTCTATAAATTTTTATTACTATAACTTTATTAATTTCATATACGTGTTAATTAATTGCAATTTGGTATACATTCTGACAAATCCGGATATTAATAACTTGTTTTATATTGTTGTAAGGGATCGAGTTGTTCCCCGGACCATTTTCGGGATCCGAATTCTTATCAGATCCGACACTGCATTTAAAGCTTAGTTGGTACGATTCAAGTATCAATGTCCTTATTGAGGAAAATTATTGCATGTCTGTATTGTGGATCCCACTGTTACTGTTATACAAGAGAGATGAACATATTATTTATTTATTTTTAAAATATCGAATAATTTTTTTTTATTGAGAATTCTTATCTCTATCAATTAATTTAGATTTGGACTTATTTATAACGGTTTTCACCTAAGGAAGAGAGAAATCTTAATAGACAGTTATCTAAATATCATCTATAAATATAAAAGAGGAACCCTATATATATATATATATATATATATATATATATATATATCATATTTGATCTCAAATTCATAGTTTCAAACAAATTTCATCACCTAATCAATCGTGCATCACAATTTCATACCATCATTATAAATGAAATTAACTAGAAAAGTGGAAGGAAAATGATCGGTTGGAAAAATAGCCAAACACCCTAATAAAAATACGAGGAGGAAGGCAGGGTGCAAGTACAAGGCAATGTTTGTTAAGGTGTAAATGCATGCCAATTTTCGTTTCAGACCACGAGATTCTTCTCGTGCCTACGTAGACAACGGAAGGTCTCTGCATATTAATTTACATGCATTTTGAACGTTGACCAAACAAAGACTAGTCACAATTTGATCTGGTTGCATAGAAATTGCTTTGAGAAAAAGAGTGATAAAACTGAAGCCCCACCAACATCTAGTGTTCAATCAAATAATTGAAACTTTTATTATTTGATTTCTAAAGGGAGGGAGAGCCATAAAGATTTATAGACTTCTCCATTAACTCTAGTGGAAGACCCAAGACCCTTACTTTGTATGGCAAAAGTCCTAGGTTAACTCTCAAGTCGTAATTTGTCAAAAGATTTTGGAAATCATCATATATATATTTAGCAACATAAATATTATTTTTAGTGACACTTTTAACAATATAAATATACAAATTTTAGTGTCGTTATAATTGTTTATGACGAATTTTATTTTGTCATTAAATGTGTATTGAAAAAAACGAAAAAATAAATGACCTAGAGTTCACGTTCTAAGTCATACAGGAAAAAGAATAGGGCAATTACGACTAAAATATAATTTACACTCCAAAATTTTTCTTGAAAATCGATTTGCACCCTAAAATATTTTTTCGATTAAATGCATCCTAAACTTAATCTCAGACAATTGATTTGCACCCTCTGTTCGTTTTTTCTGCCAAATTTTCACCGAAATTTTAAAGGGCATTTAGGTAAAATACCACCCTTCCACCATTAAAATAGATCTGCATCTCATGGAACCATCAGCAAAGAACAAGCATGAACAATATACACTACTAAAGAAAAACTAGAAAGCACTCATTATAAAAACTCTTCTAAGATCAAAAAACATATAACTAAGATCAATCTACTCCTCCAAAGCCTGATGGGCAAACACCAAATTTGACCACCGAACCCCATCCACTCTCCATCGTTACTCAACCAAACCCTAGAAGATCTCTTACTCAATTCTCTCAACCTCTCCGAAAACGACGACGCTGAATCCAATGTTAACAAAACCCAACTCGCAAAAGAAGAATTCAAGTTGAAAAAGGATATAATCAAGGCCATCCTCAGTAATAAAACAAAAACCCTAAAGACCAATTCAGGTTAGGTCATCACAACCGGGGAACATCATATTTGTGTTGGGTTTCATGAAGAAACTAGGTTAGATTATAGGGTTTGGGAGTGGCATGGTCATATAATGTTGTTTGATGAAGAAAATGGGTACACACCTGAATACATTTATGGGAATCAGTTTGAGAGAATTACTGTGAAGCTAGTTGTTGTTGCAAAAGAGGAGGATGATGGAAAAAACAATGATCAACAGGAAGAAAAAGTGGGTAACTTGGGAGGCTTGAGGGAACTAATTGATTCGGGTGACTCGAGTACCAGTCGAATTCTTCACCGGAATATAATGTTGGGTCTCCAAGGTTCAAATCCTCCTGTTCACAATACCCAATTACTCTTCTCCCTCCTTCCATATCTCAATTCCTCTCGTTACCCTGCATCATTCAACCCATGTATCATATAAAGCTTCCATATAATATGTACTTCTTAAATTATTTATGAGTTCAAATTCATTATGCATGTCAACCTAATCACTATCATAACATCAAACAAGAAAACAAACACCCCATTTACCATTTAATTCAACTCAAGCCACTGTGATAGAATGTAATGGCCCGGGAATCCCCTCACTTCCACGGGCAACCCCCAGTTGTTAACGAACAACCTTCTCCTTACAATTCACAACATTATATAATAATATGTTGCTAAAAACTCAATAAATTTAAACTTTTATAATATTCCCTTGAACTCTGCCTCGGAATTGAAATCTTTACACTACTTTAAAAACTTAGATCATTTATAACATGACCCTAGTCTATTACAATCATTGTGGGTACATAAACCTCATTTGCTGACAATTACAGTGACATTAAGTCTATTTGTTTTTAACCATCTTTTCTCGTAACTAGGGAACATAGTTCATTTGAAAGGCTTTACAATCACATGATATAATTTATGACGACGATAGTTTAAATACAAAACATAAGCGTCTAACTATAATCATTAACTACCAGATAACGACATGACTTAATTGACCACAACGTAATCCTTAATTTTCCTTAAGCAACAATCATTCATGATCTCTGGGCGCTACCGGGACTTCCGAATTTCTTCGTCCTCAGCTGAAAGTGTTTGTTTTGGATTTTTTCGGCGAAAATCGCTTTCATGTTTTGTTAAACTTTTTCACATAAATGAATACCAAAACTTATGCTAAACCCATTAAACTCTAGATATACTAGTCTAGCATGGTTTTAAGCATCAAGAGCTTTAAAAAAGGTTTTCTACCATTAAAATTTAGTATAGAGCAAAGAAAACACCAAAACTAGGGTTTTAGAAAGTTTTATACCTTTAGCTCTTAATAGCTCTCATTCTTTACTTTTCCAAGGTAAGAAATGAAGTTGTTGGACATTCACACCACCACCTATAGCTGCCGAGCACTTCCTCTATAAACCCTCTTAGTGTGCTCTTTGATTATCTCTCAAGAACACAAGTGTTATCTCACTTTTGCTCTCAAATGCTCTCTAGCTATTTTTCTCAAGACTTGGTAAAAAGAACCAACCTTTGCAAGCGTTGTTGATGAGACCTATATATAGAACTCTCCTAAGCATACTTAACCCTTACTAATCTACCAACACTAGGTCAATTAGGCTTAATTACATAGGGAACATGGCCCCTCAATTTAGGGAAAACAGACAAGCTTGGGAGTAATTTAGAGAAAAGGACATTGCATGGAAGTAATTTAGGGATTTGTGTTTTCTAAGAAAGTGCTTGGAGCTTTGTGCCAACCTAGCTATTTTCTCTTTCATTTCTCCAACACTTAACTCGTGTTGAGTTAACTCTTCACTATTTAAACCACATAATGGTTAACTCTCATCAATCATTCCTTTCTCCCACACAAGCTACAACAGAGCCCCTAATCATAACTTCATAACCTTCACATCTCTTATGCCACTTACACACATCACCAACTAGTCACTTCCATCACCTCTTTGCTCTTACCAATGCAATCATCACTTTATCATTAATTACACCTTAGGTTACATCACTTCTCTTTCTCTCAATTTCTACACTTAACTCAAGTATGGTTATATTAATCATAGTTGTTATATATATATATATATATATATCTCACACATTACCCAAAGAGCACAGAGCTCTAGGCATCATACAGTTTCCAATAATTTTCACGTGGCTCGAGAACACAACTCTCCATAATTTTCACGTGGCTCAAGAACACAATTACCACCAACCAACTCATGGGTGATTAATCCTTTAACTTTCTTTATCCTTCCAAATTAATAATTTGGGTCATCAACATAATTATCTAATATTATTATAATATTTCAATAATTTAGATCGTACCATAAAGTAAGTTAAATTACTTGTATAATCTCACATTATACACAACCTCTTGTTAACTCAATAACTTGAGTTGTTTATCCAATAATAAATAATATTATTCCGTAACACATTAATTAAGTTACTCACTTAAATAAATATATAATTTAGTCCATCAAGACTATCATTCACATTAGTTAAATAATTTAACCTTACACAAATATAATTAAATAAATTAATTATATTCCATGCATGTCATGACAATTCTTTATTTACTTTATAATTATTAATCTTCTCATTCACCATTTAATGTCAACTTTCAAGACATGTTAATTTGTAACATAGTCTTATCTTGTTTTTCATTTTCATCATTTAGTTAATTTAAATTAATTAAATTAACTACTTGATAACTCTCATTAAATATACTCGTATCATTATACATAAAATTCCATATCAATAACTTCTCCATTTGGAATTTATTTACTTGTTAAATTTTTCACATACTTTATTATAAAATTTCTTACATAATTTTATTTGTCGAATAGTTCATCGAGTTTTAAAGGTATCATATTACCTTACTTTTAATATACCTCAAAGCATACATATTAATAAAATTCTAGGTTTTAAAATTTAAAAACTCACATTTACTCACATTCAAATCTTAACACAAAGATTAGGGTAAAATATTTACTTAATTTTTATACCTTTTACTTCTCCAAATCTAGGTTCTTAAACCTTCATCTTCCTTTCATTATTTAAGATTTTATTTACAAGTCTCAAATATCAGGGATATTACATAGAACCCAGATCTACATCATTGCATCACCAAAGATGAGACCCAGATTTGTAAAGGTGAATATCAAACCCAGCCGTTCATGCCTCAAGAAAATACAAAAAAAATAATGTGAAATGTTATTCATCAACTTTTTCACCCAAACGTACAAGAATTACACAAATTGTTTCACTATTTTCCCCTTCACTACTAGTAAAGACCCATCAATCTTTGCTACCAATCTATGAGATCTAGTTGGGATCTTGTTGAATACGTACATCCTCGATTGAAGATTAGAAGTCCAATTTCTTCGAATTTTAATTGGGTTTTCAACTATTGGATGGAAAAAAAAAATTAAAGACTGGATTATTAGCTTTTGTTCTTGTGCTTTTTAGGTGGTTTTGGGGCAGAGAAAATTTGAAGAACTGGACGAAGGGCTTTAGAGCTGCAGACATTGTTAGAGAAAGAAGAAGAATAATAAGAAAAATTGAGGTAATATGATTATAATACTCTTTACCTCACATGCTTTAATTTTTTCGAAGAAGATTTGGCAGAAAAAAACGAGTGAATGATACAAATCGATTGTGACGCCCCCAAATCTAGGCCCACACAGCCCAAACTTGAGTCGTCAAAAGACTACAACAAAATTATTACAACAAAGCACAACGTACAACAATACAGTGTATAATAATACACAACTAAGTCTTTACTATTATTGCCACACTATTTTACAACACGTGAAGACTAGGATAACTATTCTTCGGACTCTCACTCCATTCCCCGGCTAGACCCCGTTACGTTTTCATCTCCTGTTGAAAAACAATGGAACAAAAGAAAGGGTGAGCTCAAATAGCCCAGTAAGAAATATCATGACTAAGATAATGACGAATAAATTATCATTAGCCTTCAACAGTTGAGTTCTTGATAGAATACAATAGACTACAAGGTTTATATCAAAAACTGTAGTTAAATTCTTAAACAATGTTCAGATCAATAATAGCAGCGGAATGAGCAATCTATTAGAAGAATAATGCAGACTATAATGTCCACTCGCTTCTCTTTTTAGTAAAAATATCATCAACTTTTATCATCTGAAATATCATTAGTCAAAATAATACAACTTCACAGTTCCTGGTCATAATTATGCAGATCAACAGTTCATCTTTGCACTACGGGCCAAAGACATTCAATATAACACCAACGGTCATGATTATACCAGATTCAGCATTTGGTCATAATCATACCAATCAACAGTTCATCTTTGCACTACGGGCCAAAGACATTCAATATAACACCAACGGTCATGATTATACCAGATTCAGCCTTTGGTCATAATCATACCAATCAACAGTTCATCTTTGCACTACGGGCCAAAGAGAACATTAACCACGTGCCATAAAAGACACCGAACAGATGTATCGCCTTTAACCTAGTATATCGCATTTAACCTATCATCTGTTCAACAATTATATCACATCTGTGCCCCCGGCCACAAATATTCACAACAGCTTGATTCTTGATGATTAATACAAATAACAGTGATACAAATGATGAACAGAAGAACAGGATAAACAATAAGTATCGGAAGTTTACTTTGTGCAGATTCAAATAATGTCCAAATTGCCAACATGATGTGGAGTGAAATTTAAAAATGATATTCAAGATCAACAGTTCAGAATAACGATTAAAGTTTAATAGAAAGGTTCAGAAAATAGGAAGGTTCAGTTGAAATAATGAAGTTCAACTATTATGGAACATATAATATTTTCAGGAATTATAGAAGCAATAGTTCCATAATAAGTTTCGATTTAGGTGTATGAAAGAAAATAATATCCCTTACCGTAGCAGGTTTGATTAACAAAAGGTGAAGGAAATTAATATCCCTTACCATAGTAATAATGGAAGATGAAAAAGATGGTATCCTTATGAGTATAAAGGAAAATGATATCACTTACGAATATGGAATAAAAGTGTCATGTGATAATTCGTGTAGACAAATTATTTCCACACGAGACAAATAAAAAGGGTTATTCACCAACAGACGGTAATCCGCGCCGTAAGGTTATTCCCATCAATTTGAATACGAAGAGTTATTCACCAAACAGGCGGTAATCTGCGCCGTAAGGTTATTCTCAGAGATTAATAAGGAATGAATACAAAAGGTTATTCACCAACAGGCGGTATTCCGCGCCGTAAGGTTATTCCCACAATTTAATACATGGAAATAAATGGCACAAGAAAGAAACGATATTATTTTCGAGAATCAAAGAGTGATAATCCCTTCCAGTAAGAAAGAAATAATATCCATTTATGATGATGAAAAGAATGATACCCCTTACCGTAGTAAGTTAGAATATGAAAGAAGATAATATTCCTCACCGTAGTAAATTTAAGAGTGTGAAAAGAATGATATTCCTTACCGTAATAAATTTAAGAGTGTGAAAAGAATGATATTCCTTACCGTAATAAATTTAAGAGTGTGAAAAGAATGATATTCCTTACCGTAGTAAGTTTAAGAGTATGAAAGAAAATGAAATTCCTTACCTTAACACGTGACTGGATATTGATTTAAATGAGGTTGATCAACCTATATATTTATAATATAAATTAGTAATTACCACATATAAATTTCAAAGTGTATGATAACTCGTATATTATGAACTATCAAAATTATATATATTTAACATAATTTTTGTAGTATAATATAATAACTTTAGAATAGTTTTTAAAATAATATTTCAAAATAAATCTTCCAAAGAAAGCTTTTAAAAATGAATCTTCTAATAGAAGAGTCTTCTAAAGGAAGATTTGTGAATACCGTAAAATATAGGAATTTATGAAATTACTACTCTTTAATAAAAGACTTACTTGAAAATTTTCTGCACTCCTTTTGGCTTTCAAACTCTCAAAATAGCCTTACTATTCTCAGAGAAAACTCATAAAATTCTTATAGAAAAATTTTATGTTTTAGGTGTGATTTTTCTATTCAGCTGAGCAACCTATTTATAGGAAAAAAAAAAAAGTTACTATGCGGGTTGGTAGGAGTCGGCTGCGCACGCCAGTGCTGAAATTCAGCAGCAGGCGCCTTGCTGCCTTTTTCTCCTTCCTTCACCAGCCACGTTTCTCATGCCCAATTCAAATTTTAATTTTTTCATGTGGCCCCCCACATAGGGTCCACATGTTACTATTTAAAAAAAAAATAATTAATATTTTTTTTTTTTTTTTTTTTACATTTATTTATTTAATTTAATTTTTCTTCCTATGGGTCCTGCATATAAAATAAAATAATGCTACAACAATAATTCAAAAATAATGTAATAAACACGTTACAGATTATTATTAATTTAATAATATAAATTACTGTATATTTGCTACTGTGACAATTATTTGGTTCAATAATTTTAAAAACAGTGCAGCAACAATTATTGAGTCAATGATATGAAATACAGTGTAATGACAATTATTGAATCAATAATGCAAAATACTGTGTAGCAACAATAATTGAATTGATAATATAAAATATTATGCAGTGACAATTATTGATGAAATGATGCGTAACAGCTACGGTGTCAATAATATGAGACACTGTGCAATACCGTGTGCTACTGTAGAGTACCGCATGCTACAGTAAAATACCATAAATTACCGTATGCTACTATTCTTTTATCACCGGTATTTTAACAGTTAACACCGTTGACTATTTTTATTTAAAAAGGTTACTTCTGTCGTTTTCTATATCCGACAAATATTCCGTTGTGGGGTCCACAAATAATTTGTTATTTCGGCGCCGTCGTACGGCCCGAATATTCCCCGACAAAACGAATATTCCCCGACAAAACGAATATTGTCCGTCAAAATAAAATTTGCATATAACATCCTTAATTTTCAATTTCGTCAATTTAACCACTTACTGTTTCATGAAAAATATATAAAGAAAAATTAAATTTTATATTTCATAAAATTCGGGGTCTTACAACCTCCCCTCCTTATGAAATTTCGTCCCCGAAATTGACGTACCTGGCATTTCGAAGAGGTATGGATACCTAGATTTCATTTCAGATTCTAGCTCCCAGGTCATTTCCTCAATATCTTGGTTCCTCCATAAAACCTTAACTTGAGGTATAACCTTTGAGCGTAAGATCTGCTCCTTCTTATCTAGGATCTTAACAGGTACCTCCTCATACGTTAAATCTTCTGCTATAACGTCTGGTTCTAACTCAATGACGTGGTTTGGGTCCTTCACATATTTACGTAACATAGATATGTGAAAAACGTTATGGATACGAGACATACTTGGTGGTAGGGCTAGTCTGTAGGCTACGGATCCTACTCGATCGAGGATTTCAAATGGGCCAATAAATCGAGGGTTAATCTTTCCTCTCTTTCCAAATCTCGTAACTCCTTTCCATGGAGAAACACGTAAGAATACATGATCTCCGACGTTGAATCTCTCATCTCTCTGATGAAGATCGGCATAACTCTTTTGTCGTTCTTGTGCTGTCTGTATTCGTTGTCGGATCATTTGGATCTTTTCGGTCGTCAAGCGTACCAACTCGGGTCCCAACAATTTTGCTTCTCCTACCTCATTCCAACATATTGGAGAGCGACACTTCCTTCCATACAAAGCCTCGAATGGAGCCATGCCTATACTTGCTTGGTAACTGTTGTTATAGGAAAATTCCACCAATGGCAAGTACTTATCCCAACTTCCTTTGAAATCTAGTACACAAAGTCTCAAAAGATCTTCGAGGGTCTGGATCGTCCTTTCCGATTGTCCGTCCATTTGAGGATGGTATGCAGAACTAAAACGTAGTTCAGTGCCCATAGCTTTTTGTAGACTGATCCAAAAGCGTGAAGTGAATCTAGGATCTCGATCAGAAACTATGGAAACTGACATGCCATGTAATCTCACAATCATTTATGTACATACCGGCAAGACGTTCAAGTGAAAAGTTTTCTCGTATAGGCAAGAAATGAGCGGATTTGGTCAATCTATCTACGATGACCCAAATTGCATCTAAGCCTTGAGAAACTTTGGGAAGACCCGTCACGAAATCCATATTGATGTGTTCCCACTTCCATTCGGGAACCTCAAGTGGTTGTAAAGGACCCTTAGGTACTTGATGCTCTGCCTTGACACGTTGACAAGTTAAGCACCTTGAGATAAACTCTGCAATCTCCCTTTTCATATTGTTCCACCAAAATGTATGTCAAAGATCTCGATACATCTTGGTACCTCCTGGGTGGATTGCAAATGGCGTGTTGTGTGCCTCCATCATGATTTTATGCTTTAATTCAGGATCGTTAGGAACACAGAGTCGAGAGTTGACTCGAAGTATTCCTTTCTCGTCGATTCTTGCTTCGGGAATGGTACCTTCTTGTACTTTCTTTATCATGTTTATCAGTTCCGGATCGGTAGCTTGAGCAGCTTTAATTTTATCGATTAAAGCTGGTTCTACTCGCACGTGAGCAATCTTCGAGTGGGTCCCTGGTGTCTTTAGCTCTATCTCCATCTTTTGCAAGTCGTATAAAATACACTTTTGTGTTGTCAGCAGTGCACTTGTACTCGCATAAGATTTTCTGCTCAAAGCGTCAGCTACAACGTTCGCCTTTCCCGGGTGATACTGGATTGTGTGGTCGTAATCCTTCAACAGCTCAAGCCAACGTCGTTGTCGCATGTTGAGTTCCTTTTGGGTGAAGAAATACTTGAGACTTTTATGATCCGTATAGATATCCACTTTTTCTCCGTACAAGTAGTGTCTCCAGATCTTCAACGCGAAAACGACTGCTGCCAACTCTAGATCATGAGTAGGATAATTTTTCTCATAATCTTTGAGTTGTCGAGAGGCATAAGCTATAACATTTCCATGTTGCATAAGGACACAACCTAGACCTTTGCCTGAAGCATCGCTATATATGACGAATTCTCCTGATCCTGATGGAATGGTCAGAACAGGAGCTGAAACAAGTCTCCTCTTGAGTTCTTGAAAACTCTTCTCGCATTCCTCGCTCGAATGATACCGATATCTAATAATCAAACTTTCATCTCTTGGCGTTCTATGGGAGCCATTTGGTATTGAGCTTTGGAAAAGGGTTTAGTATCGGGTTCAAGATCGATACAGAATTCAATTTCTCGGTTTGGGGATAAGCCAGGAAGTTCCTCAGGAAAAACGTCAGGAACTCATTAACAATAAGAATATCATTCAAGTTTGACGTGTTTTTGTTCAAATCAATGACATGGGCTAAAAAGGCTTGACATCCGTTTTTCAATAAACGAATGACTTTATGGCTAGAAATAATAGTTATAGATTTCAATGGTTTAGTTGCTTGAATTTGCATGACAGGTTGATTAAGAATATGAAAACTAATAATCTTATGAAAATAATCAATTTTAGCATGATGGGTAGTCAACCAATCAATTCCTAAAATCACATCAAATTCATGCATCTCCAAAGAAATAAGGTCAACAGGTAATGTGAGGTTGTTGATTTAAACTAGGCAAGATTTATAGATAGTAAATGTAATAGGTATTTCTCCCAATGAGATTTCAACTGATAAGACAAGATTTAAGTTTTCAATAGGCAAATTTAAACGTTGAGTACATATAGGTGAGATAAAAGAGTGGATAGAGCCAATATCTAACATGGCATAGACTTCTCGAGAATTGATGAATAGCTTACCGGTCATCACCTCATTCGATTTCTTGATCATCAAGGCTGTCATCATCAAATCGAGTCCCATATACTTCATCCGGATCTTCACGTATTTCAACCATGGGGATACCACGAAATAGTTCTCTAACGAACTGTTTCTCAGATTCTTCAACTTCATCAGTAGTAGCGTACCAATGATTTCCATTAAAATAGTATTTTCGATAGACTACAGTTTCCACGATAGTGACTAACTTAACCTGAATTCCTCTAAATTGTAACGCCCAAAAGTATAGATACATCATTTTTAAATAATCTTGAAAATCATAGCTCGAACACCATAAATCCCAAAGACTTATATGAAACGTCCATATATTCTGATCCTTTGTTATCGAGCATAACCAGGTGATGATATGTTTCCAACTGTCGAGCAAATTAAAGGCAACAATTTCCGCAAGTTCCGGATATCCTTTAAAGAACGAATTTGGAAGAACGACGGTAGAACTTTCACCTTCTTCTTCTTTAGATCGGATACAAATAATTTTTGCTTTAGGCAAATTATTCAACTCTGAGTTTGTAGAAGAATTGTTTGTGGCCTCTACATTCACTTCGGGTACTCCGTGGTTAACCTCCTGATTTTCAGATGCCATACTTAACCGTGGTCACAAAATAGATGTTAGTTCAAATAAACTGACTCATCACTTCATGTCCCTATATTCAAATCAACTCATTAGATAATAAAATCGAATTTAGGTGGGACACACTAGTGACTGATTATATTCGTCTCTCCCCTCCTAGTTCTACCCCAGATCTCCATTAAAGACCATATCCCTAAGCTCTGATGCCAACTGTGACGCCCCCAAATCTAGGCCCACACAGCCCAAACTTGAGTCGTCAAAAGACTACAACAAAATTATTACAACAAAACACAACGTACAACAATACAGTGTATAATAATACACAACTAAGTCTTCACTATTATTGCCACACTATTTTACAACACGTGAAGACTAGGATAACTATTCTTCGGACTCTCACTTCATTCCCCGGCTAGACCCCGTTACGTTTTCATCTCCTGTTGAAAAACAATGGAACAAAAGAAAGGGTGAGCTCAAATAGCCCAGTAAGAAATATCATGACTAAGATAATGACGAATAAATTATCATTAGCCTTCAACAGTTGAGTTCTTGATAGAATACAATAGACTACAAGGTTTATATCAAAAACTGTAGTTAAATTCTTAAACAATGTTCAGATCAATAATAGCAGCGGAATGAGCAATCTATTAGAAGAATAATGCAGACTATAATGTCCACTCGCTTCTCTTTTTAGTAAAAATATCATCAACTTTTATCATCTGAAATATCATTAGTCAAAATAATACAACTTCACAGTTCCTGGTCATAATTATGCAGATCAACAGTTCATCTTTGCACTACGGGCCAAAGACATTCAATATAACACCAACGGTCATGATTATACCAGATTCAGCCTTTGGTCATAATCATACCAATCAACAGTTCATCTTTGCACTACGGGCCAAAGACATTCAATATAACACCAACGGTCATGATTATACCAGATTCAGCCTTTGGTCATAATCATACCAATCAACAGTTCATCTTTGCACTACGGGCCAAAGAGAACATTAACCACGTGCCATAAAAGACACCGAACAGATGTATCGCCTTTAACCTAGTATATCGCCTTTAACCTATCATCTGTTCAACAATTATATCACATCTGTGCCCCCGGCCACAAATATTCACAACAGCTTGATTCTTGATGATTAATACAAATAACAGTGATACAAATGATGAACAGAAGAACAGGATAAACAATAAGTATCGGAAGTTTACTTTGTGCAGATTCAAATAATGTCCAAATTGCCAACATGATGTGGAGTGAAATTTAAAAATGATATTCAAGATCAACAGTTCAGAATAACGATTAAAGTTTAATAGAAAGGTTCAGAAAATAGGAAGGTTCAGTTGAAATAATGAAGTTCAACTATTATGGAACATATAATATTTTCAGGAATTATAGAAGCAATAGTTCCATAATAAGTTTCGATTTAGGTGTATGAAAGAAAATAATATCCCTTACCGTAGCAGGTTTGATTAACAAAAGGTGAAGGAAATTAATATCCCTTACCATAGTAATAATGGAAGATGAAAAAGATGGTATCCTTATGAGTATAAAGGAAAATGATATCACTTACGAATATGGAATAAAAGTGTCATGTGATAATTCGTGTAGACAAATTATTTCCACACGAGACAAATAAAAAGGGTTATTCACCAACAGACGGTAATCCGCGCCGTAAGGTTATTCCCATCAATTTGAATACGAAGAGTTATTCACCAAACAGGCGGTAATCTGCGCCGTAAGGTTATTCTCAGAGATTAATAAGGAATGAATACAAAAGGTTATTCACCAACAGGCGGTATTCCGCGCCGTAAGGTTATTCCCACAATTTAATACATGGAAATAAATGGCACAAGAAAGAAACGATATTATTTTCGAGAATCAAAGAGTGATAATCCCTTCCAGTAAGAAAGAAATAATATCCATTTATGATGATGAAAAGAATGATACTCCTTACCGTAGTAAGTTAGAATATGAAAGAAGATAATATTCCTCACCGTAGTAAATTTAAGAGTGTGAAAAGAATGATATTCCTTACCGTAATAAATTTAAGAGTGTGAAAATAATGATATTCCTTACCGTAATAAATTTAAGAGTGTGAAAAGAATGATATTCCTTACCGTAGTAAGTTTAAGAGTATGAAAGAAAATGAAATTCCTTACCTTAACACGTAACTGGATATTGATTTAAATGAGGTTGATCAACCTATATATTTATAATATAAATTAGTAATTACCACATATAAATTTCAAAGTGTATGATAACTCGTATATTATGAACTATCAAAATTATATATATTTAACATAATTTTTGTAGTATAATATAATAACTTTAGAATAGTTTTTAAAATAATATTTCAAAATAAATCTTCCAAAGAAAGCTTTTAAAAATGAATCTTCTAATAGAAGAGTCTTCTAAAGGAAGATTTGTGAATACCGTAAAATATAGGAATTTATGAAATTACTACTCTTTAATAAAAGACTTACTTGAAAATTTTCTGCACTCCTTTTGGCTTTCAAACTCTCAAAATAGCCTTACTATTCTCAGAGAAAACTCATAAAATTCTTATAGAAAAATTTTATGTTTTAGGTGTGATTTTTCTATTCAGCTGAGCAACCTATTTATAGGAAAAAAAAAAAAGTTACTATGCGGGTTGGTAGGAGTCGGCTGCGCACGCCAGTGCTGAAATTCAGCAGCAGGCGCCTTGCTGCCTTTTTCTCCTTCCTTCACCAGCCACGTTTCTCATGCCCAATTCAAATTTTAATTTTTTCATGTGGCCCCCCACATAGGGTCCACATGTTACTATTTAAAAAAAAAATAATTAATATTTTTTTTTTTTTTTTTTTACATTTATTTATTTAATTTAATTTTTCTTCCTATGGGTCCTGCATATAAAATAAAATAATGCTACAACAATAATTCAAAAATAATGTAATAAACACGTTACAGATTATTATTAATTTAATAATATAAATTACTGTATATTTGCTACTGTGACAATTATTTGGTTCAATAATTTTAAAAACAGTGCAGCAACAATTATTGAGTCAATGATATGAAATACAGTGTAATGACAATTATTGAATCAATAATGCAAAATACTGTGTAGCAACAATAATTGAATTGATAATATAAAATATTATGCAGTGACAATTATTGATGAAATGATGCGTAACAGCTACGGTGTCAATAATATGAGATACTGTGCAATACCGTGTGCTACTGTAGAGTACCGCATGCTACAGTAAAATACCATAAATTACCGTATGCTACTATTCTTTTATCACCGGTATTTTAACAGTTAACACCGTTGACTATTTTTATTTAAAAAGGTTACTTCTGTCGTTTTCTATATCCGACAAATATTCCGTTGTGGGGTCCACAAATAATTTGTTATTTCGGCGCCGTCGTACGGCCCGAATATTCCCCGACAAAACGAATATTCCCCGACAAAACGAATATTGTCCGTCAAAATAAAATTTGCATATAACATCCTTAATTTTCAATTTCGTCAATTTAACCACTTACTGTTTCATGAAAAATATATAAAGAAAAATTAAATTTTATATTTCATAAAATTCGGGGTCTTACATCGATTGTCTAAAAATTTTAATCGTAAAGGATAAAACTGTGTTACTTTATTAAGTAGTCTTAGTCAGGCTTAGTTAAGGCAATGCATTATATAACATTTTCATATTTGATCTCGAATTCATAGTTTTAAACAAATTTCATCACCTAATCAATCGTGTATCACAACTTCATACCATCATTATCAATGAAATTAACTAGAAAAATGGAAGGGTAATAATCTGTAACACCCCCTTCCCGACTAGTGGAAAGGGAGGCTACGCACAAAAGAACTCTAAGCAAAATGTCAAAATAAAATGGAACTCTCTTCACACTTGCCCTTGAATCTCCTTGTAAACCCTGCCGGAAGAAAAACACAGCATGAGCCAAATGTCCAATACGAATAAAGAGTGCAGAAATAAGAACTAAAATTGAATAACAAAATCAATTGAACTAAATTGATATTAACAAAATCAACTGAACTGAATAACATAATTTTACTGAATTGAACTGAATAACATAATCTACTAAACTGAACTAATCTACTGAACTGAACTAATCCACTGAACTGAACTAATTTACTGAACAACATAAAAGGCTGAATTGAATGGTTGTATTTATTTCATACTGAGCTCAGAACAAAATAAAAATACACTTTGCCACAAAGACAAGTTAAAATACTGTCACACAGGCAGACACACATTGGACTATAGATCCAAATGCATACAAAATCGAAAAAGTGTGCTCAGCACTACGAACAACACCAGATCACAGAACAGAACAAAACAAAATGCTAGGGCCGACCCATACGCCTCCCACAACAAAACACCAAATATTCACTGAAACACAAAATGGAGACGCCATGGATTGATCACACCGCCCCAAAAAGTGTCATGCCTTAGTGCCCAAAGTCATGCATGTGGTACCCCCATAGATGGTTATAACTCAGGTATACCTTACGATGCTTTCTAACAAAAATATTATGTCACAACGAATGCGACACAATATCACAAATTGGTTCTAATACGCACTTGCTAAACCGAAACAAATCGACACAAAGTCTCCCAAATATACTAGCATGTACGTTTCTACATAATCAAAATAAATACTAGACATGCCTAATAAGTCTAAAGAGTACAAGATAAGTTGTGAATATCTAAAATCAAACAAAATTATCATTTACATTTGACTATGAACAATATATTGAGATAATATCCAAATTCTAACGAGGAACAAAACAAACAAATTAAAATCAAATGAGTATTGTTGAAGGAGTACAGAATTCGTACCTGAAATAAGCAATGTAATATCCAAAATTATACTTCAAAACTGACTCGTTAAATTCCCTCCGTCAAAACTAATTAAAAAAAATAAAAGAATTGATAAATAAATGATTAATCAATTGATTAAGTTTTACACATTTTCTTTCTCTAAGACGAATCTGAAATTATTCCATTCTAAACAAAATTCTACCTAAAGTTATACATACATAAATATTTTAATCATGGTAACGTATATATTAATAAATAATAGTATTCTTGTTCCTTCTGAAATACATATACGTATATTTATAAAAATATTTTTTCCATTTTTAATTATGTTACAAACAATTATTATTATTATTATTATTATTATTATTATTATTATTATTATTATTATTATTATTATTATTATTATTATTATTATGTCAAAACTCTAAAGTTATAAAAATAATAATTTAATATTCCAAAATGCTAATTATTAACAGAGATATACTAAAATATATAAACTAACAAACTAAATAGCATACAAAAATAAAAATTACAAAATTAAAACTAATACAAAAAATTAAATAATTACATAAAGAATGAAAAAGAGATATACCCGAAATTATGAGGTCCGCAGTCTGCCCACGTCCTCGAAACAAAAAAAAAAATTAACTAGGGAGGTCCTTACTAAAAAGGTCCTTACACAAAAAATTCCTCACACAAATGGGAGATACTTAATGTTTAGTGAAAAAAAATTAAAAAAGATAAAGTCATATAAATAGGTGAAGGAACAAAATTAAGTTACAAAGTTGGGCGATGTGAGACTTTTAAGAAGATCGGGTATTACATGATCAGTTGGAAAAATAGTCAATGCCCTAATAAAAATATGAGGAAGAAGGCGGAGTGCAAGTACAAGGCAATGTTTGTTAAGGTGTAAATGCATGCCAATTTTCGTTTCAAACCACGAGATTATTCTCATGCCTACGTAGACAACGGAAGGTCTCTCTGCATACTAATTTATATGCATTTTGAACGTTGACCAAACAAAGACCGGCTTCAATTGCATAGAAATTGCTTTGAGAAAAAGAGTGCTAAAACTGAAGCCCCACCAACATCAAGTGTTCAATCAATAATTGAAACTTTTATTATTTAATTTCTAAAGGGAGGGAGAGTCATAAAGATTTATAGACTTCTCCATTAACTCTGGTGGAAGACCCAAGACCCTTACTTGGTACAGCAAGTCTTGAGCTAACTCTCAAGTCGTGATTTATCAAAACACTAATAATTGTCCGGGAAGGTAAGACATAATAAAAAATTAAATTAAAATTTAAAAAATAAAAATATTATTATTATCTGTATTATTATTGTAGAAATTATGAAATATAAATATTATTATAATTGGTATTATTATTATTATTATTACAATTATTATTATTATTATTATTATTACTATTATTATCATTATTATTATTATTATTATTATGGATATTATTATTATTATTATTATTATTGTCGTCGTTGTTGTTGTTATTATTATTATTATTATTATTATAGTGTAGGGGTGAATTTGATTTGCGCGAAAAAAAATTTGTGAGATGAAATGTGAGTCATTAGAATTGAAAGAATTTGAACCGTCTTTATACTTTTAAATTTAAAATGGGTTCTATTTGATTATATAAATTTTGGAAATCACCATATATATATATATATATATATATATATATTTAGAAATACAAATATTATTTTTAATAATATTTTTAGTGTTGTTGACTATTTATGATAAATTTTATTTTATCTTTAAATATAATAAGTCGTTAAATGTGATGGAGGGAATCTTAACCCAGAGCACGTTCTAAGTCGTGCAAGGAAAAGAAGAGGGGCAATTACAGTACAAGTCATGAAAGGAAAAGAATAGGACAATAAATAATATTCACAGTAAAATGTGTAATTTTTAATACGAACAATACATACTTTTATCGCTAATATAAGGTTTCATTTTGTATATAAACTGACAAAAGAAAAACTTGTTGAAAAAACATGATCACGTCGCAAATTTTGAATATTTGATAATTTCTCACGTATTGAACTGATATTTTTATTTGGAAAAAAAAAATAACATTATCACATAATTTCTCTTGTATAAATAGTTAGTGAATTTCATATCTACGTGAGATACACACATATAAAATTATCATTTTTGTTAGGGATGTAAATGGATATAAACGAATCCGAATATAGCAGTATCCGTATTCAAAAAATTAATTTGTTATCCATATTCGTATCCGGTATCCGGTATCCGGTGAATTTTAAAAATGCTATCCGTATCCGGTATTCGAAATAATTTCCGAATACGGATAATATCCGTTTTCTTTTATTTTATTCGAATAAACAGATTATTCGAATATACAGATTCGTTTAGCAATCACCTAATATAAAATTCATTCAAATTATTTACAAAAAATAAAGAATTTTTTTTTTGAATAATTACTCATAACCAATCACAATTTAAAGTTTAAACTATACATATTAATGAATGAATGTTAATTTATTTATTTTTAATAAATACAATAATCAATACTCTAAATTATAATTAAAATAGGTTTTCATTATTTTTGAAATCTTAAATTCAAAATCAATGCTCTACTTATTAATGTTTAGATGTCTATTAATAAATAGATGTCTATTTTATGTATTAATTTGGAGTAATACTGTAATGTGTATGAATATTTATAATCTATAATTATAATATTTAAATTAAATTTATAATACTTGTTAAATAATACATTTAAGATATATTGTAACACTATATATAACTATAATAATGGAAAAAAATAATGAGTTTTAAAGTATAATTCATTAATGAATGAATGTTTATTTATTTATTTTTAATAAATAAAATAATCAATACTCTAAATTACATTTTAAATAAGTTTTCATTATTTTTGAAATTCTAAATTTAAAATGAATACTCTAGTTATTAATGTTTAGATGTCCATTAATAAGTAGATATCCATTTTATGTGTTAATTTAGAGTAATACTATAGTGTGTATGAATATTTATAATCTATAATTATAACATTTAAATTATATTTATATAACACTTGTTAAACGATACATTTTAGATATATTATAACACTATATATAACTAGAATAAAGAGAAAAAAAAAAATAAGTTTTAAAGTATAGTTCATTAATGAATGAATATTAATTTATTTATTTTTAATAAATATAATAATCAATGCTCTAAATTATAATTCAAATAAGTTTTCATTATTTTTAAAATTCTAAATTCAAAATGAATGCTCTACTTATTAATATTTAAATATTCATTAATAAGTAGATGTTCATTTTACGTGTTAACTAGTAATTGCACGTGCCTGAAGGCACTGCATAACAAAAAATTAAATTAAAATTCAAAAAATAAAAATATTATTATTATCTGTATTATTATTAAGAAAATTATAAATATAAATATTATAAATAGTATTATTATTATTATTATTATTATTATTATTATTATTATTAATAACGAAATTATATTAAAGTTATATTAAAATTCAAAAAATAAAAATATTATTATTATCTGTATTATTATTAAGGAAATTATAAAATATAATTTTTTATATATTATTATTATTAAATCAAAATTTATTTTTAAAGAGCAAAACTTATTATTTGTTTGTGTAACGGAGAAGATATTATTATTATTATTATTATTATTAAACCAAAATTTATTTTTCAAATACCTCAAATTAATTTTTAAATATTAAAACTGATCTTTTTTTTCTTCTTTTTTTGTATAACGGAGAAGATATTATTATTATTATTATTATTAATAATAAATTAAAATTTATTTTTAAAATACCTTCTCGTTGGTCATTAACGAATTCCGTCTGAGATTTAAACGTAATGACTGTTTTATAATTATTTTCGAGTATAATCATACAATTAAAAAAAAATTAAAATCAACCCTAATACAGTGACCAAAAAGTCAATTAACCCATTTATCATCTTATTTATCCCCCTAATAAATCTGTCGAGTTGAGCAAAAACTCAACGAGAAGGTAGTGTTAGCTATAGAGGACTGATTAAGCAAGGTTTAAGCATAATATAAACTCTTCATTTGATGTTTAAAAAGATGATATTTTAAATGGGAAAGAAAAAAAAAGTAGTGTTTAGCGACGCCTTACAAAGGAGAATAAATTCTATACGAACTTCCTGTAAATTGGAACTTTTAAAAAATATCAATAAAATACATGTGAAAATAAATATACGATGCACCAGCCGTTTATCCTTGAAAAGTGGAACTCAGAACTTGCTCTTGAAGATGTAGGCTTCTCAACTCCTCCGATCTGAAGGGTAGAGGATTCAGATTCATGTCCTCTCCGCAATCCTCGTGCCCAAACAAAATATTCAGATTCATGTTCTTCAAGTTTTTATGGGTGAAGGTGGGAATCAAACTGAACATTGCAATTCCATCCCCAGGACCGAGTTACCCACAACATTTGGGTCTCCCTCAAATATGAAAGGTTACTAGAATTCTTGGTACCATGGGTCTTTCTACTTTCCAAGGAGTTTATACCGGATCTCTGCAAGAGTTCATTCAAATCTAGAGTTTTTTGTCCGTCAGACTACAAGCAAATCCCCCCCCCCCCACCCGGCATGACTGTCCTATATCCTTCCAAGAAACTCCTCCCAGAAATTTCTACCCCATAACAAATGTTTGCTACCAAGAGCAGCAAATCAATATCTAATCATAGTAAATCCTTCATGCACACCCTCACCCTCAACTGACCAGCCAAATCTTCACCCACAAAGGGTCCTTCAAAATCCCCAGACTTCTAAAACTTTAAACAATGGGCCCCGACTATAGTTTCATCGAACTAACCTTGAGTGATCAAGTCTTTACTTTCAATCCTAAGATAACTGCAATTTTGTTGCGGAAATTAGCCATCCCATAGACAATTCAACCAAAATGGCTTGTGGAACCTGAAAACACCCTTTCTATGCTTTCAAAAGTTTCTAACCAACTAACCCAGTAACCAAACAAAATACAGTCCGGTTACCACCATACTTCTACCTCCCCAAAAAACAGAACCAACTCGCACATTCAACTCATCCACAGCCTAGGATGGCTAATTTCCGTCAAGTGTCATGGCTCACACATAGCCATGGCTGCTTGTGTGGTTATTGAGATTGCAAACCTGAATGACAACTCAAACATTTACATTCCTTCTGAATAAGCCTGAGGCAGCAAACCACAAAACACACCCCCACCCTCCCCATGATCCTCGTGGCTAAATTGCCATAATTTAGCTCGAACAAGTTTAGACACTCAGATAGAAAAGAAGGGAGAAAAAGTGAAAGGTAAAAGTAGTAAAAGGTGCCGAATAGAATAGATTTTTGTCAAAATTAGAGAGGGAGGGAGTGCATGGAAAAAAAGACTTTCGACCTTGACCCTTCAACTTGTAGGCAGGAGAAATACTTAATTATTAAATAAAAGAAGAAAAATGCTTATTCTTTTCTAGAAAAAAGGTTTGAATATAAATCTACTTCTGCATTCTATCATGCAATGGATAATTGCCCGAACGTTAAATAAACTCCATTTTAATCCAAACTTTTTGTACCACTCATCCATAATACATGTAACTCGGGGTAACTGAATTAAGAATTGTGCTAACAAACAGCCATAAATCTTGTGTGTAACATAAAGCTTCGTCTTGAACAGAGGATAATAGATGGGATAGTACAACCATAGCCCAAAGAACATATTTAATCAGATAAAGAATGCAAAAAAATGTAATTGTAAAGACGCATCAAAACATTTAATTATCTAAAAATAAATCAGAAAAGTACAAAGGGCAACTAAAACTTTCACAACCAATAAAAGGCCCCAATCCATTACCGAAAAGGCAAATCTGCCAGCTGCCATCTGCCATCTGCATAAGGCAACATCTAAGCATTCTTACTATGACCATCATCTACTTAACAGGGAACCTTGCCATTCTTGTCTATGAACTAACAAAAATAGCCTACCTCAAAATTTTCAAGTTGTTTATTAGACAGAACATCATAATATAAGGGGATAGAAAGGATATAAACTAAAAGGGCAGGGGAGCGAGAACAGTACAATCAATTTAATGGAACCATAATTTTGTTCAATAACATCACCTTTGCCTGCAGAAATGGAAAGATCAACACCAAACATCTCACTGCGTAAAGTGAAGGTCTATTATGTGCGCTCATGGTTCAGCAGATTCATCATCTTATCTGGGATGGAGAACATAACAAACCAGAAGCATCTGCCCCGATTGCTGCAAGATCGCAAACAGTACAAAGCTGCCCTTCTTGGCTTGGCACAAACCGGGAACTGCAGTATGGGCATGACACATCTTTCTGACCACGGTAGATGGGAACATATGTGGCCCCACAAATTACAAAAGGATTTCTGAAATCATAGTTCAGCTGAGACGCATCTTTCATGTTCTTCTCAGCAGCCTGCAGCACTTGCCTGGCCGTCTTGGCTTGGTTCTCGTTGGTTGGGTTGGTCTCTAAAAGTCGTCTAGCAAAGTTGGCAGCTGTATTGAGGTTCTTGGCCCTAAAACATACAGTCATTGCATTTTGTAGTGCTAGCCTCAAATGCGGTATTTGAAGGTTGCAGTGGGTGAAATAGGCTGCAAGCTCCTGTTGGCGGATAGGATTATCTTTGAGCTCCTTTCTCTTCAGCTCCATCTGCAGACCCAAAACATATTCTTTCACTATAATAATCAATTCCTTAACTTCATCAACTTCCCTTCTTGACTCAACGACAATCAGAGGGATAGTGTGTAGAATATTGAGGAATAGCCGAAGAGCTTCAGAGAATTTTCCAGCAGTCGTCGCTTTGTAACCAGCCTTCAGTCTCTCTTCCAACTGAGAGAAATTGAACACTAGTGCGGGTGGGCCCCTTACATTAGGGCTAGCTGATTCAGTCCATCCCCGTTCCACCGCAACTGATAAAACTGGAGCAGATGCAAATGCGCGTAGATAAGTGTGGCTGCCAGTGTGAAGCTCAAGAAACATTGATTTCAAAGGAGCAAAGTTTTTTATTCCTAGTTGCCGGCTTAACAACCGCATAGCAGTGTCAAAATTACCAGCTGCAGCATGCTCAGCTGCAAGAGATGATCTCTGAGTCCAAATTTGGCTTACAGCAATGCCAGGAGTTGGGGTTCCAATTGCCAAGCGAGAGTTAATGGAAGCCTTAGGAGTATCAGCCTCAGGAGGAAGCTCCAAATCCTCAAGGTCCCATCCTCCATCTTCCTCATTTTCCTCGGGAGCTTTCCCATCCTCCAAAACTGCTGCTATATCCCCATTCTCTAAGGCATCCACATCAACCATATCCAATTCTTCACCCCAGTCAGCATCGGCAGCCTCATCATCCTCCTCAGGAGCACCCTTACCATTATTGTCCAGCCCACCCTCAAAAATGCCTCTCATGACTCTCAAGAGGGGCCAATCTCCACCACACAATATTGGGGTTGGGGGCATAAGAAGGGAGGGTGCCTTATGATTTGGCAAGGTGGGAACATTGTCTCCTAACTCAGCTGCTAGCCGTTCAGCAACATCCTGTAGACCATGAATGGAAGCCGTGATATAAGCAAGCGGCAAGTGCCCAGCATTCTCCAAAATCTTAACACGCTCTTGAATGTCACCAAGATAAAGAGCATTATGAAACTGACCCATCACATCATTCTTGACTTCAGCAATTTTAAGCATCTTGGACAGTTTTTCAATATTACCGGTTATAAGATAAAGGAAAGACAGCCTCTCAAAATTCTTTGTCCTCTGATAAGCATATTCAACAATACCAGCATTTCCCTGGCGAAGAGCCTCAACCCCCAACCTATACCAGTGATCCTTCTCATCAATTTCCTTAGCTGCAGCAACTGCAGTCTGAATGTTGCCGCTCTCCAGTGCAAGACCAAAACGAGTTCTCTCATCTTTCACAAAATGGAGAGCAACTTCGGGAAACCCCTTCTGCTGCAAATAAGCAATCATTGCCTGCCCACAGAGCTGTGAGTTTCTTATCATGCTCATAACATGGTCGTATTTCTTCTTTAACAAGGACAGCTTGAAAATATATTCAGTAGCATCAATAGCTATCACTCTGTTCTTTCCATCACGATCCAAGCAATAGATCTTATTCCCCAAAACTTTTGTGATGTATATCGGGACATCAAGCGTCTTTATTATCCCACTATCTCCATTAGGTAGACAGTACTTGATGTGATTCAGAGTCGTATAAATAAAAACTCCATTATCATCCCAGCCACCACTCTTGACTCGAATTGTTTCATGAAGTGTGCATTGGTGCACAAGCTTCTTACTGGCAATCACTATTGCATGTTTGCTAAGCAAAGCAACATTCTCCATGTCATTCGACCAGAAAATATACTTCACAAAAGGTGTTTGAAGATCACCAAGAACAATCCTTTGCTGGAGGTCAAATATAACCACTCTGTCGTCTGCCCTACAAAGCAAGCTGCCTGTTCCAGCATAGAATATTGCATCAGCAGCTATCGGTAGAACACTCTTTTTAACAATCTCGTTCTTCAGGTTCTTGACCAACGCTTGATTGTTGGTTTTGTCAAGCACAGCAAAACGATTCCGAGCCACAAAAATAGCTGATCCCCCAATACCTCTTTTTGCCTCTTGCACCGTATCTCCCCTGCTAATACTGTCTTTAGGTATGATATAAAGCTCATAAGATCCACCTTCAATATCAGAACAGATAAGAACAGCATTTTCTGTAGGACTGTATGACAGAGTTCGCGGACTCTGATTCAAACTAGCAGAGCCAGGGCGTCTTATTGGCATAACTTGTGTTTCTCTCTGAGTTGAAAACTCATAGAACCGCAGAAAGCGATCCTTTGCATAGAACATAGAATCACCGCTAACCGAGAATGCAGGCCTTTCTCTCTCCAACTTAAAAACAATAACACCACTATCATGACCAGCTGCCAGCAGATTCATCTCCGGATGAGATGCAAGAATCCAAAACCGGTCATGCTCACGACGGAAAGTTTGGATGGCAGTCCGCTTTGTTGCATCCCACACTCGAATACTTTTGTCCTCTGAATTGGAAACAATTATATCCTGCTTGGCATGAAAAAGGACACATGAAACATTATTCATATGCCCTCTCAATGTGTCCACTTCCCAAGCCTTCGTATCTGAAAAGAAGAAGAGTATCTGAGAATCTTTCTAGCAATTAATAAATTAATTATTTGAATAACAGGCAGTCCAGTTAATACACACTTTGTGGCAAAGAGTATCTAACATCTACTTAAATGGACATACAAAAAGTAAAAAAGGCATAAAGCACATTTCTTCAATAACTAACCATTCATACGCCATAGCTTTACTTGACGATCATCAGCCCCCGACACAATTAGAGGCAAGGTGGGATGAAATGAAGCCCAATTGACTCCACGGTCATGACCTTCCAATACATACTTGACCACAGCATCAACCCCACCAAAAAAATCAGTGTTCATCTGACTTAAACGTAGAATATCATCAGCAGGAGATGCAGTTTTCTTCCTAAGGGCACCAATATCCCAGACACGAACTGTCTGATCAAGGGATGCTGACACAACAAGGTCATCTTTAGGGTGGAATAAAGCGCACATTACATAATGGTTGTGCCCAGTCAAAACAGAAATACAAGTGCGTGACTGCCAATTCCAGATTCTGATAGTTTGGTCATCACTTGCACTTACAATCCAAGGATGCTCATGATGAAACTGAACAGTGCGAATGTAATCGAGGTGTCCAAGAAGAGTAAACAAACACCTATGCAACTTGTAGTTCCAAACTTTAATTTTATAATCATCTCCTGCATATCCACAAATTTATAAAAGGGAAAATGTAAATGCTTACTAACACAAGAACTTTATGTCTTTACTAAAGCATCCATCAAACTATACCACAGGAAGGTCATCAACAACTTATCCAAATCATTTTGCATTCATTGAAATGGAAGTGAATGGAAAGGAAAAGTTTCTAACTTCTTAATCCCCGCATATGCATTAGAGCACAATTGGAGTCCCACATGAAGCAATTACTGCAACTTTTTTGGATTTTTCCATACCAACCTTTTTGTTTGGATAAGTTTTTCCATATTGAGTTTATCTCTTGTATTAGACGATTCTTCAAAATCATTATGAATGTACGCAACCGAAATCACAATTTGCCATCGGAGTAAGTCAAACAAATCTCTACATATTTCCGAACTCGGCGACAAACTTATAAACTGAAAGTATTAAACTTTATGGGAACCCATAAACAAAATTTTAATTCAACCCAAAATTTTTGCATTTTATGGATAAAGTCAGGTCATGTTTGGCTACCTTTTCTTTATTCATATTCTGCCCTTGTTTTTGATTTACAACTTTTGTTTTCTAAATTTTCAAAAATAAGTACGGTGTTTGATAACCATTTTTATAATAATTTCTTTGTTTCTTTCAGTGAAAAATTAGTAGAATAAAGTGTTTAGGGCTTATATCCAAAGAGTACAATAACTCCCTCTATATATACTTCAGTGCATTTTTGTTCACTCAAAACTCATTGTTCTTATTCCTTTATAAACATAATGGCTACATAGACACATTACTATGAAATATTCTTAAAATTGAAAACGGAAAACTAATCTAAATATTGATCCAGCTCAATCACAAAAGTTTAGAAAAATGTAAGTGTCCCATTATTGGGAGCATCCATAAATAAATATAATGATTCAATCACCACATTTTCTTTCTAGGAATAATTATAAAAGACTTACACTTTTAAAATGAAACATTTATAAATCAAAATTAAATAATGCCATAAGATTGTACCTCCAGAAACAAAAAGGGGCTGAGATTTGTGAAAATGAACACCGCGAACGGGACCATCATGCTCATCAAACCTGTCAATTAGTGTACCCATTCGGTAATCCCATAGCTGGATCACACCACTGTGAAGACTAGCAAGAATCCAAGGTCTCTTACTGTGGAAACTCAGTCCTTTCACTCTATTACTCTTGGTTTCAAATTTCGTCAACATTTTCTCCAATCAAAATCCACAAACCAAAACCTAGTTGCACGCTCAAAAACGAAATACCAACATTCAGATCAAGATCAACCAAAGTGTAAACATAAAATCACAATAAAATTCAAGTAATTACGCAATTCAACAACAAATTAAAAACCCATTGAGATTAATCGACTACCGATCTGCAATTTATAAAAGTCTCAGATTCAACGAATTTGCAAATAGAAAATGTAACTTCTACCTCAGATTTGATAACTTCTAACACGGATCAGATTCGATAAACCGCTTGTGGAACAGAAACATATACATACATATAGAGATTTAGAGAGAGAAATTTACAGGCACGTAGATCGCGAGCTCAGGAGGGGGGAGAGAGAGAGAGAGAGAGAGAAAGAGATGAAAGTCGGAAGTCTGCGTTATTTTTTATAGAGACAAAATTCGTTTACAAAATGGTCGATAGTAAAATGATAAATTGCGTATTAATAATAATTTATAAAGACCGTTGGATTTGTATTGAACGGTGGTGATCTTTTGAGAGAGCCACCGTATCAATAATCACATAATACTACTACTACATGCTTCCAACTTAACTTAAGGAATGATGGGTTTCAGATCTGTCCGAAGTTACTAAAAATGAATTTGAGTGGTTCCAAATTCAGATTGGGATTGACTTTAAAATTTTGAATGGGATTCGAATTTGATATTTAAATAAATTTAATTTAAATTCATTTTGATATTATAAATATTTATATGAGTTGAATACGAGTTATTTATTGCTCGTTCATTTAAAGTATCAAATTTCTCATTCATTATTGATCATTACTCGATATAAATTTATTATTAGTTACTCATATACAATATCGAGTATACTCAATTTATTAAATATATAGTATTCAATAATTAAATTCTCCATATATTTTGACAAGTAGAAGGAATTTTATCATTTTAACCCTTTGAACAGTTTAAGCAAAACCTATTTGATAATCAGAAAGGTCTGAATAGTATTTTAAATACATATTTATAATATTTTGACCACAATATGATGAAACAAAATGTATCAAGTCCAATTAAAATATCAACATAGCATAATAATTTAACCATACAAATTAAATTAACTTCAAACAGTTGTTAAGAGTTGAAGTGCAATTTGTTTACGTAGATTAAGCATAAATTCTATCACTTGGTCACCCCATTGCGGTTCATCTTGTCCCTCTTTTTCGTCCCCTTCATTTTTCTCAGCTTCCATCGTTAAACATATTGTCTCGGTCATATTGAGCAAACAGTTCATCGTTAATATTATGTTTCCTTATGAAATTATGGACTACGAAGCAAGCAATAACTATATTCCTTTGTACTGTAAAAGGGTAAGGTGTAAGACCCCGATTTTTATGTAATACAAATTTAAATTTTCTTTATATATTTTATTCTGAAAACGGTAAATGAATAAATTGACAAAAGTAAAAATTAAAAAATATTTGTACAAATTTTATCTTGTCGGAGAATATTTATTTTGTCGGAGAATATTCGTTCTATCAGAGAATATTCAATTCGTACGACGGCGCCGAAATAACCAAATATTGGTAGACCCCCACAATGAATTATTGTCGGATATAAAAAGCGACATACGTAACATTTCTAAATAAATATAGTCAATGGTACTATCACTTTTAACTGTTAAAATACCCGGTGATAAAAGAATAGTAACATACGGTTTTACATAGTAGTACACAGTATTGCACAATAACACACGGTATTGCACAGTATTTCATATTATTGAACTGATAAAATGACTATTGTATTATATTGACTTTATTGAACCTATAATTGTCACATGTATAATAATTCATATTATTGAGCTTATAATTGTAACAGTAACATATGCACGGTAATTCACATTACTGAATCAATAATTGTCATTATACAGTAACGTGCTATTTTCTTATTTATTTTCAGCATTATTGTTATCTCTTTTATGATGTTAATTAAATTGTTGTATTCTATTATTAGTTGATTTTTCTACTTATCTAACTCAGAAAGTCAACTACACTACATTTACAACAATTAGTCATAATAATGAATAATTGTGAATTATTATTGAATAATTGAATTGATAAAATTGTTTATTTTTACTATAATAAATTATATAAAGTTATTCGTTTTTATTATAATAATTTATATAAAATTATTTACTTTATATAAATTATGTAAAGTAAATTGTTTTATTATGATAAATTATATAAAGTATTTGTTTTTATATATAAAGTTAACTAATTTATATAAAGTTAGTTGTTTTATATATAAAGTTAATTGAATGATATAGATTAAAGAAAATCTGAAATAAATGGTATAAATTAAAGATAATATAATAATTATAGAATTTAAAATGAACGGTATAGATTAAAGATGATCTTTAAATGAATGATTTAGATTAAGAAAATCTTAAGAGATAAAATGAGTGGTATGGATTAAACATTATCTTGAAATATACAGTTTGAGTTAAATTAAGAAATCTTGGTTTATGAAAACAAAAAAAATTGCTATAAATAGAGGCCTTAAATTAAGAATTCTTCATAAAAAATTTCTTGTTTATTCTTTCTTTCACTCTCTAAATATTATTTGTGAAAGTTTTTTTTTAGTATGCTAAAGCCATCTTGAGTATTTGTAAAGATCTGTAAGTGTACGAGTATTGTTCAAGTAAGTCTTTTTATAAAGGTTATATAAGCAACCACACACGTCACATGGTGTTTATAAATCTTCCTTTAGAAGATTTATTTCGAAAAACTTCATTTGGAATATTTATTTTGAAATATTATTTTCTTTCAAAAACTATATTGAAGTTATTCTACTTTATTCTATCAAATTACTTTTGATGATTTCATACGAATTGGTATACACCATGAAATTATATGCGGTAGTTACTAATTAAATTATAAATATATAGGTTAATCAACTTCATATCCAGTCACATGTTAAGAATATGGGTATCATTATTTTCATACTCTTAACTTACTATGGTAAGTACTATTTGGTAAAATTTTCTCAAATGATTATATGTTCTTTAATAGTTTGCGCTTCATCTAATATTATTTCAATTGGACCTTCCTATTTTTCTAAATCTTTCTACTGAACTTTAACCGTTATTCTGAATTGTGGATCTTGAATATAGTTCTTGATATTTCTTACTGTGCTATTTGAGCTCACCCTTTCTTTTTTGTTCCATTGTTCTTCTGGAAATGAGAGAATAGTCGGGTCTAGCCGGGGAATGGAGTAAAGGTCCGAGAGATAGCTGTAGTAGTCTTCACATATTGTATATAGTGTGGCAATAATAGTGAAGACTTGGTTGTGTATTATTGAGTTCTGTATTTCTATTCTATGTACTATTTATTTTAGTTACTGTGTATTTTATGGCATCTTAAATTGGGCTATATAGGCCCAAATTTGGGGGCATCACATTTGGTATCCGAACTTAGAGATATGATCTTTAATAGAGATCTGGGATAGAAGTAGGAGAAGAGAAACGAAGAGATTACGTCACTAGTGTGTCTTACATAAATTGAATTTTGTTATCTAATGAGTTGACTTGAATGTGGGGACAAAAAGTGACGAGTCAGTTTGTTTAACTAACCTTTATCTTTTGACTGCAGTTTAGAATGACTTTTGAAAATAAGGGAATGAATTATCCACTGCCCAAGACGAATGTAGATGAGAACCAGGAAGCTACAAACAATCCTCCTGCAGCTTCAGAAAATAATGCTGGTAATCATGCAAATTAGGATGGTTTCTTTAAAAACTTCATGCAATTTATCCAAAATCAGGCGAGGGGATGTCCTACCAGTGGAAATGCTAATAATTCAAGGAACGTCACCATTAAGCAATTTAAAGAGTTGGAACCACCTGAATTTTTCGGGAAGCCTGACCCACTCAAAGCTAAGACATGGTTGAAGTAGACGACAAAAAAACTTGATGTCGTGCGATGTGTAAATGATCATAATGTGTCATTTGCCACCTTTATGTTACAAGGTGAGGCAGACCATTGGTGGGAGGCGGTAAAACGTATCTATCATTCGGCTCTCAAAATGTCTTAGCTGAAATTTCAATAGTTGTTCAACGAAAAGTACTTTCCAGAAAAAATCCGTCATATGAAGGAGGTGGAGTTCATAAAGCTAGAGCAGGAAAATATGACAATCTCACAATATGAAGCTAAGTTTGTCGAGTTATCTCGTTTTGCCGCCCATCTACTGGATGACGAAGCACGAATGAGTCGGATGTTTCTACGAGATTTGAGATTTAAAATTCGTCAACAACTTAGCTCTCATAAATTTAGCTTGTATTCAGATGTTGTGGATAGGGCTCAAAGGGTAGAGCAAACAGATGAAATATTGCAACTAAGAGTCAATGATTAGCATAGAGAGAGAAATGACAACAACCACAGGAACGAGAACCCTATAGGAGGTAACCAACACCTCGATGGTAATCCAACATCAAATAATATAATAGGAGAATCCAGTGGGAACAATTTCAAGAGGAGGAGATCCCATAATGATTATGGAAGGAGACCAGTACCAGCACCGGCACCAATTTTAAGAGGAAGAGATCGACCACCAGTAAGATGTTGCAGGTGTGGTCAAGAGGGTCATATCAGCCCAAACTGTACTCAGCAGTCTAAGTTGTGCTACAGTTGCGGAAAGAAAGGTCATCTTGCTCAATTTTGTGTTGTTACAAAATCAAGTCCTATAATGACCATGAATTTCATTAAACATTGTAATTATAATTATTATATAATTATCAATGAATTAAAAAAAAATTACTAATTAATTGTTCATTAGATAATTAAATAGATATACTAGTGTATGCGTATATTTATTTAAAGCAATGAAGCAAGATGTTATAATTAACTAAAACAAATCTAATTGGATTATATTTTAAATCCAAATGAGTTGTTAAACTAGGTCAATTAAATTTACCTAGTAGTCCAAGTAATTAAATTAAACCTTAGTCTATGTAATTAATTAAACAAGCTCAATACTTATTTTAATTAAAGATAGCATAGTCATTTAAATGCTAGCCCAATGAGTTAATTAAATTGAGCCCAAACCAATTGAATGGATGAGCCCAATATATTTAATCCTAGAGTCCAAAGTGGAGCCCAATAGGAAGTCAAAATTGGTCAAAATTGTTACATATATGAATATACATATCTAGATGTATATATGTATAATTAAAGTAGAAAAATTAAAGAAAAAATGGCTTGAAAAGGGCTATTTTGCTGAGATTAAAGGGGGACCCACTTGGGTGGATGTCAAATTTTATTATTGCTTGATTTTGTGAGTGGTTGAACAAGCTACCAACTCAAGTCCTTTATGTAAGGAAAATCCCTAAAATTTAGCTAAGTGGAGATAAGAGATAAGATGAGATTGGTGATTTAGTAGAGATATAGATTGTATATGTATACAATTTTGATGATGAGAATTGTGCTATAAATAAGAGTTTCTCTTATGTGGAGAAGAGTTTGCTCATTATTCACTTTCCTAGAGAGAAAAATAGAGAGCAAGAGAGAGCTTGAGAAGAAATACACTAAGAGTGCACATCTAGAAGCCAAGGTGGAGTCACTAGTGAAATTCATAGCCAAGAGGAAGAGAGCATTCAAGTCCAAGAGGTTCAAAAGTGCTCTCAACTCTTATTATTTCATTTTAATGGTCTATATAGGTTTTCTATTGTTAAAATCTATTTTTAACCGATCAAAACTCGTTTTGATGGTCTAGAAGTATTTAAATATGTAATATATATATATATATATATATATATATATATATATATATATATATATATATATTCATAGCTGGATGTGGTTATATAATGTTTTGGTATGTGTAGATTGCATAAAAATGGAAGAAATGTGTATATTGAGTTTTACCGGTAAAACCCTAAGTAGTTATATGGTATATTTTGTGTCATTTCAAAATGTATAAGTTAAATACGTAATTTCTATGGCTAGAAAGTTTTTATGAGTGAGTTATAAAACCAACACAACTTGAATCTCACAAAAATATGGAATAACAAAGAAGTTATGATTTTTACCGCAAAATAGGTCGTTTTGAAACCCTAAGTGGTTCGATCTTTAATTTTCGTGTCATACCATTTTCAAAAAGGTGATCGAACCATGAAATATTATAAAACACGAAGTGAGGGAGACTACAACACTGAGTGGATGTCATTTGAATGTGTAGATTTTATTTCATTCAAGTTTGAACCTTTAAAACCAAGAATTTGTGAAGTTAGTTTTCACTTTGTCTTTGTGAGCATTTTTGGGTCCAGTTTTGTTTGGAATTTGGATTTGTGATATAAAGATAAATTGTAGAGGGGAAAATTATGATGAGAATGGATTCAAGAATCACCCCAAAATGTTTTAAAATGAAGAAGTTATTGCTGTCGAAGTGACTAGGGGTTGGGTAGTCCAAACTGTAAAAATTCTCTGCATGGATGGGGGCGGCTGCGCCACCTTACGGGGCGACCTCGCTACTCCATCAGATTTTTTGTTGTTGTCTGGTCGGGTCGGTTCGGTCCGGGTCGGGTTTTTGGTGAAAATTTAAGTTGAACTAAGTGTAAAATAAATGTGTTTGTAAAATAAATCAATATATAGAGTTTATTAGTAACATTGGTAATTGTTTAAAATATTATTAAATTATTAATAATATTAGATAATGAATAAAATATTATTCAATGATTAATAATATTAATAAGGTAATAAAATATTATTAAATAATTAATAATATTAAAAAATAAATAAAATATTATTAAATAATTAATAATATTAGATAATAAATAAAATATTATTAAATGATTAATAATATTAATACGATATTAATGTGACGACCCCAAATCCGGGTTCCTCAAACCCTAGACTTGGTACGTCACGATACATCATCTTCATACATGTTCTATAACTAATGCGGAATATATAAACATAAATTGTTTATTCTACAACATTTCCCAAGGTTTCTAACCTTAACTTACATATATACCTTTAGATTCATAAAAGGTTTACAAAATTACTTACATCATATAACAATTTAGTTATAATGAATAACACTATAATCTTGTCTTTTGCGTCTGTCTCCGTCTCTCCTCGGACATTCGTATTATTCTGAAATTTGTTATCATGATATAGCAAGAGTGAGCAACGACTTTGCTCAGCAAGTTTAAATACAATAACTGTAAGACCTCGAATTTTATGAAATACAAAATTTAATTTTTCTTCATATATATATTTTTTGAAACAGTAAGTGGTTAAATCGATAAAGTTAAAAGTTAAGGATGTTATGTGCAAATTTTATTTTGTCGGACAATATTCGCTTTGTCGGGGAATATTCGTTTGGTCGGGGAATATTCGTTTGGTCTGACGGCGCCGAAATAACAAATTATTGGTGGACCCCACATCGGAATATTTGTCGGATATAGAAAACGACAGAAATAACCTTTTTAAATAAAAATAGTCAACGGAACTGTTAAAATACCGGTGATAAAAGAATAGTAGCATACGATAGTTATTGGTATTTTCTGTAGCACCCGGTACTCTACAGTAACACACGGTATTGCATAGTGTCTCATATTTTTGGTCTGATAATTGACACCGTAACTGTTACGCATCATTTCATCGATAATTGTCACTGCATAATATTTTATATTATCAATTCAATAATTGTTGTTACACAGTATTTTGCATTATTGATTTAATAATTGTCATTACACTGTATTTTATATCATTGAGTCAATAATTGTTGTTGCACTGTTTTTAAAATTATTGAACCTAATAATTGTCACAGTAACATATACACAGTAATTCACATTATTGAATCAATAATTGTCATTACACAGTAACGTATGCTTTATTTTACATTATTGTTATCTCTATTATGATGTTATTTAAACAGTTGTATTTCATTAATTTATTGACTTGATATCTAAGAGCTAACTATACTGTATTTATAACAATTAGTCATAATAATTGAATTGATAAAGTTATTTGTTTATAATATAAAGTTAGGTGATTATTAGGTGATATGAAATGAATGGTGTAGATTAAAGTGTGAATTATTGTTGAATAATTGAATTGATTTGTTTATAATATAAAGTTAGGTGATTATTAGGTGATATGAAATGAATGGTGTAGATTAAAGTGTGAATTATTGTTGAATAATTAAATTGATTTGTTTATAATATAAAGTTATGTGATTATTAGGTGATATGAAATGAATGGTGTAGATTAAAGATAATATAAAATTTGAAATGGATGGTGTAGATTAAAAGATGATTTTTTTAAATGAATGGTTTAGATTAAAGGAATGATAAGATTTTTGGCTATAAATAGAAGCCTTAACTTAAGGATTTTTCATAAACTTCCTTACTTGTTCTTTCTTTCTCTCTCTAAATACTTCTTGTGAAAGTTCTCTCTAAGTGTGCTTAAGTCATCTTGAGTATTTGTGAAGATCTATAAGTATACGTGTACTGTTCAAGTTAATCAACCTCATTTAAATCAATATCCAGTCACGTGTTGAGGTAAGGGATACCATCTTTTTCATCTTCCATTATTCAAACGTACTATGGTAAGGAGTTATCATTATTTGATTCTCGATAATAATATTGTTTCTTCCTTACTCATAAGACGTGCCTTTTATTTCCATGTATTAAATTGTGGGAATAACCTTACGGAGCGGATTGCCGCCTGTTGGTGAATAACCTTTCGTATTCATTCATTATTAATCTCTGAGAATAACCTTACGGAGCGGATTGCCGCCTGTTTGGTGAATAACTCTTTGTACTCAAATTCTATTAAATTGTGGGAATAACCTTACGGAGCGGATTGCCGCCTGTTGGTGAATAACCCTTTGTATTAATTTCCTTCACCTTTTGTTAATCAAACCTGCTACGGTAAGTGATATTATTTTCTTTCATACTCCTAAATCGAAACTTATTATGGAACTATTGCTTCTATAATTCCTGAAAATATTATATGTTCCATAATAGTTGAACTTCATTATTTCAACTGAACCTTCCTATTTACGTGAACCTTTCTATTGAATTGTAACCGTTATTCTGAACTGTGGATCTTGAATATCATTTTTAAATTTCACTCCACATCATGTTGACAATTTGGACATTATTTGAATCTGTACAAAGTAAACTTCCGATACTTATTGTTATCCTATTTCTTCTGTTCATCATTTATATCATTCTAATCATCCAAAAATCAAGCTGTTGTGAATATCTGTGGCCGGGGGCACAGATGTGATATATTTGTTGAACAGATGATAGGTTAAAGGCGATATAATAGGTTAAAGGCGATACATCTGTTCGGTGTCTTTTATGGCACGTGGTGAATGTTCTCTTTGGCCCGTAGTGCAAAGATGAACTGTTGTTTGGTATGATTATGACCAAAGGCTGAATCTGGTATAATCATGACCGTTGGTGCTATATTGAATATCTTTGGCCCGTAGTACAAAGATGAACTGTTGATGTGCATGATTATGATCAGGAACTGTGAATTTGTATTATCTTGACTAATGATATTTCAGATGATAAAAGTTGATGATGTTTTTCCTAAAAAGAGAACCGAGTGGACATTATAGTCTGCATTATTCTTCTAATAGATTACTCATTCCGCTGCTATTATTGATCTGAACGTTGTTTAAGAATTTAACTGCAGTTTTTGATATAAACCTTGTAGTCTATTGTATTCTATCAAGAACTCAACTGTTGAAGACTAATGATAATTTATTCGTCATTATCTTAGTCATGATATTCTTTACTGGGCTATTTGAGCTCACCCTTTCTTTTGTTCCATTGTTTTTCAACAGGAGATGAAAACATAACAGGGTCTAGCCGGGGAATGGAGTGAGGGTCCGAGGAATAGTTATCATAGTCTTCACGTTTTGTAAAATAGTGTGGCAATAATAGTGAAGACTTAGTTGTGTATTATTATACACTGTATTGTTGTACGTTGTGCTTTGTTGTAATAATTTTGTTGTAGTATTTTGACGACTCAAGTTTGGGCTGTGTGGGCCCAGATTTGGGGGCGTCACAATAACGATATATCATGATTGAAAGAAAGAACAAGCTTTCAGATTTTCAACAATATAATAATTGTGAAAGAGTACGAATCATAATTTCAATAATTGAATGACTGAATCAAGTAATGTTGAGTGTCAATAATGACCATGAACAATTTTAACTGAACCTTATGGTAATGAAGGTGATCAGCCTTTCATACCCGATGAACACATGCAACAAGCACTATGTGCGAATCAACAATTTAAAGATGTGGAATAATTATACAGAATTAAACCATAGCATGCTTGAAACGTAGTAACTTGAATTTGAGTTAGGGA
The DNA here is from genome assembly GCA_947179155.2 of Hedera helix. Lineage (NCBI taxonomy): Eukaryota > Viridiplantae > Streptophyta > Magnoliopsida > Apiales > Araliaceae > Hedera > Hedera helix. Next base: position 3,365,498 of record OX359284.1, on the reverse strand, counting down.
CTTGAACAATAAAATAATATATCCTGCTCGAATATAAATTGAGTAGGGTTTAGGAAACTTGCCTGTTTGCTCAGCTACAATTAATGTCTAGCTTTAACTAACTGGCTTTGTAAGACCTAACATTAGTAAAGTTGGTCTAATAATTAGTACAGCGTATTTGTACAACTATACGTTCATTAAGAAACTTATCTACCACAAATAAGTACTAACACATAATTTACATCAGTCAAAACAATATTATTAACCTTATAGACCCTCAATCAAATTAGGTTAATAATTTAATAAATTAGAAAATATTTTTCTTAAGTGTTGGACACTTATTAAACTATTAAACAATTTATTATAATTGTTTAAACAAAAGAGTTAAAAGACATTTTCTTTATTTCATTAAATCTAATTTCATTTAATTACTATTTATCATTAATTAAATAGTAAGTAATTAACTACCTTTAGTTATTATTTAATAATAACTTACTAGATTTATTTATTATTTAAAATTAATCAAATAATAAATAATTATATTATAAAAAAAAAAATAATCAAATATCTTTAGTTATTATTTAAGAATAAATAATAACTAATTAACAAGATTCATTTATTATTTAAAGTTAATTAAATAATAAATAATAAAATTATATAGTAAATACTCAACTATCAGTAGTTATTATTTAATAATACCTAATAACTAACTGAATTTATTTATTATTTAAATTTAATCAAATAATAAATAATTAAATACTCAATCTTAGTTGTCTTTAATTATTATTTAATAGTAATTAAATAATAATTAATTTACTTATCATCCTTGTTTATTATTTAATATTAATTAAATAATAAATAATAATTAATCATAATTTCAGAAGATATAATATTAAACTAACTAGATTAATATTTACAACATTTAAATATTAATCCTAAATATTTATTATATTTGAAAAATATAATATTAAACTAACTAGATTAATATTTACAACATTTAAATATTAATCCTAAATACTTATTATATTTGAAAAAGATAATATTAAACTAACTAGATTAATATTTATAACATTTAAATATTAATCCTAAATACTTATTATATTTGAAAAATATAATATTAAACTAACTAGATTAATATTTACAACATTTAAATATTAATCCTAAATACATATTATATTTGAAAAATATAATATTCAATACCTAAATATCATTTTTGTATTATTATTATTTTTGTTATAATTTTAAATTAATTTTTAAACATTTAAATTAATTAAAATTATCCAGAATGGCAATTCTGTAAATAAGCCGAAAAACGAACGGAGGGGCAATTTCGTAATTTTGCAGAAAAAAGACCGGAGGGGCAAAATAGTAATTTCAGCCGAAAATGTCTTCCGCGCATGGCGCGCCTTACCAAATCCCGGGGCCAAAACGGTGCCGTTTTGGAGACCCCGGAGCCGGCCTCCGCGCATTGCGCGCGGGTTAACTTTTTATGCGCCAAACGGCGTCGTTTTGTACGGCTGTCTGGCAGATTATTTGGCTGGCGCGCATTGCGCGGCCAGTCCTTTTTTTTTTTTTTCCCCACAGAACGTGAACAGTACTTTTTATACACAACTTAATAAAATTTATACCTTCAAGTAAACTCTTAATCTCTCAATAAAAATCCAGAAAAAATTCCAATAACTTAACAACAATTTATAACATGAAAATTTAATTTTTTCATGATTTAATATTAAAAAATTTTATAAAAATTTTTACATCACATAAACTACCACAAATCATAACTTTTTGTGTATAACTCCATTTTGAGTGATTCAAACTTTGTTTTTCTCATGATTTAATGTTCTATAATATTATAACATTAAATCTAAGTTTTATAAAAATATTTTTGGACATAAATTTCAAAACTTATTTACACACTATTAAATACATATTTTAGCATATAAAATATACCAAAATACAAACCAAGCATATTAAACTCAAGCATGGCATAAATATTACCACTACACATTATTAACTATATTAACATGTTTATACTAACATGATAATTTATTTAATTTAAAAACAAACTACATTTAAAATAATCATTACCTCATTTTAATGGCTATCTTCATTTTTCTTCCAAAATGGGTTGTGAATGTCATGAACTAACTTATGCTTTCTTCTTCTTCCTTGAAGCTCCACCCAAAATCTCTCTCAAATATTTATCCTCTCAATATTTTGCTCTCAAGACTTAGAAGATGAAAGATAGAAAATGAATAACAAAACTCCTAAATTGTAAGTATACTTACAATTTGGATAGATATAAATTCTATATCTATTAAAATTTACCATCATGAGAGTAGTTGGAGACTTGTGCAAGAGATTTAAGCCAAGGACTAAGTGGGTGAAAAGAGGTATGGTTCATGGACAAAAAAAAAACCATACAAGCAACCTTAATTTAATAAATGAAAATAAAAATAATAAAAAGTAAACATTTCCCTCTCTTCAACTCCTCTTGCCGGCACATCAATCATCTTGTCCCAAAAAGATTGACCAAAGTCACTTTTACTAAATAATAGTTTTATAAAGTATTTTCCAAGTGGGCCAACACATTGGGCTTTAATTTAAAATACCAATTAGGCTTCTATTAAATTGTTTGGGCTACTAAATTGTCAAATTTTATTATTCTCCACTTGGGCTACTAATTAACCCATGTTGGGCTAATTTAATAATTTACACATTAATTATTCAATCCATGATTAAATAAATAATTAGATTGAATAAATAATTAAATATTCTAACCCATAAGTATTAAATTACTAAATGGACTAATAATATTATTAATAATATTTTACATTATTTACATTAATTAATTATCATATTAATTAATTTATAAAATTTAATTCACTCATTATATTCAATTTAATTGAATATTTAATTAATGACAACTTGTCAATTATTTTGATATTAAAACTTTAGAGTGTGTTCGCTAATAATAATATATATAAACTATATATATTATTTATACACATTACTTTACCTCAAAACAATTTCACAATAAATTATGAAATTAAAATAAATACAATATATAATTTAATATATTTTATTTACGCCATAAATTAAATTATTTAATACATTTACATTAAATAATTCATTTCTCATCAATTATGGAAATAATTCCCTTTACCCGAAAATACATTGAAATAATAATATATTTACTCAATTTCTTATTTAAATAATTTATTTAATTATTTAATTAATATTACACAAATAATTGTATAATTAAATTTCTCACTCTCATAAATCATTTACAATGATTTATTTAATTATAGAATATATTCATTTAATATATTCAATTACTTAATTTATTTAATCCCTTTATATATATGTACATATATATGAAATTAAATGTTGTACAAATATACAATTACTAATCTCCCTTAATTAATTCAACTACTTTATATAATTTATAATTATATAAATTACATAATTATTCCCCACAAATAATTTATCAACAATTTGCATAATTGTTGATTAATGAATAAATTAATTCCACAATAAACCTTTTAATTCAATTCGGATTAATTTAATATTATTCTATCTATTTATCACAATTTAAGTAACCATTAAATTATGTTACTAAATGTGCACGCATATATATATATATTCATATAAATACATATTTAATTTACATGCAACCACGTCGCATAATTACATAACTCCACTAATTAATTCTCTTAATTTAATTAGACTTGCTGTTAGTCAAGTTTATTGAATTATCATTTTACTTGCTAACTTATCAAAAATTTTGATATTACCATATCTAAGTTAGTCCGTTAAATTTAATTTGGACCTCTATTTATCTATCACTACTAGGTTATCAAACTCCAACCTTTATTAAATATTAAATATTAAATATTTTATTTTTAATTCATTCAAATATCCGGGATATTACAATTAAACTATTATTAAATAGTTAATAATATTAAATAATGAATAAAATATTATTAAATTATTAATAATATTAGTAAATCTTAGAAGATTTATAAGGTATTATTAAATGATGAATAATACTACAAGTCTAATAAAATATTATTAAATTGTTAATAATATTAGATAATTGTTTGAACTGTATTAAATAGTTAATATAGGTTCTTTGTGTTTGAAATATTATCAAGTAGTGATAATATTTCCTAAGTGTTTAAATACCTGTAATTATTTAATTATGTGGTTCGCAAGAGTTATGAAAGTCATTATACTTATAAATATATGATACTAATTTAAGATCAAACTGATTTAATTGTTAGGTTCATACAAGGATTATTAAATTAAATTGGTTAGCCGTAGACGACACCCGAGGCAAATTTCTTCTTAACACTAACTTGTATTTATTGTTGCAAGTATTCTTCAACCTTATTTACATTGAGAAATTCAATTATTGTTGAGCAAGTATCTACACACGTAGTTATTTGACAGACCTTTGAGTGAATTAATTATCGAAAATTACTTCACATCATTATTGTATTGTATTCGCACATAGTGCCTTTGCAAATGTTATAGTTCAGTAATTTACGAACTGTTTAAGAATGTCTAAGCTAATTATTTCGGCTAAACAAATGCATGCTTAAATTCATTTAATTGAATATTTTAAAAGTTTATCCAAACCATTGGCTGGTGCAGATTCTTATAATAAGACTGAGAAAGAACAACCCTAGTTAAAGGGGATTTTTATATTGTCGGGTAACTGAATTTGCGCAAGAAAACTAAATGTTATGCATATTCATAGGACATAAGAGGACTGATCCCCTCGAGTGTCCCGTTATTTTTAACAAGGTGTCAGACATTGTATGTTTGTTCTACCTTAGTAACAGGTCATGGTCATTAAAGACCACTCAGTAGTAAAGAGTCAATCCATTCTTATATTGAACTTTGATTTTTGATATCTTTCACAATTGTTATTGTTGAAAACCTTGAAGTTATTTCCCTTCATCATGATATATCTTATGTTGTTGTTTATAAACCTGTTGAGTCATTTAATTGTTCATTCTTGCTATATCATGACTATATTTTAGCTAAGTCCGAATGTTCTAAATCAGACAAAGGCAAGGGGAAAGCAAATGCGTAGATTAGTAGATGCATGTTAGATTTAAATTACTGTTATGAAATTCCTTTGTAAATTTTTTGTATTTCCCTTAAGATATGTAATGTTACGATTAAGGTTAATAGACTTTGGAAAGTGTAGCCTTTTGATAAGCAACCTTTTGTATTATTCCGCTAAGTTTGAATACAATTTATGTATTTTAATGTTGTTAAGTATTGTACAGTGAGAACCAAACCCGAGGTTAAAGAATCCGAATTTGGGATCGTCACAGGTTGGTATCAAAGCTGTAGGTTAAAAACGTTTGGATTGCGAAACCTAGGTTATAACCTTAGTATTAAACTCATATTGAGTGTGTTAGGAGATGAATCAGGGAGATTCATCATGTTGGGTATTTTTGGAGGTGGATTGAGAAAATTCATCAAGCCGAGATATACACGATAAAATATCATTTCATTTCATCAAATAATATATTTTATTACTGTACTAACATGTGTTATTTTTATGATATAGGATTACGGAAATTGGACAGTCTAGTAATGCTGTGAAGGAGGTGATCTACACGGATATCCATATGGATACCGCACAGCTGCTGGTGGCTGCACCTAACGAGGAGCCTGAGTCAGATCCCGAGGAGGGAGACCGCGAGGAGCCCGTCTGGGGTGGAGTGATGAGGCCATACAGTGAGGATGAGGCCGAGGAGACTGAGGATGATGAGGATGAGGAGCCAGCAGAATACGCTGATGGCATGGGCACTACTGCTAGTGACATCATCGATACACTGACTACGGTGAACGATGAGCTAGAGGAGAGGGTTCGGCACCTGAGGAGCAGAACCAGATTCATCAGCAGACCGAGGATCAGTATAGGGACACAACTTACATGTTCTCTGGTGAGAACTTAGAGCTGAAGGCGAGGATGACCGAGATGGAGGCCAAATTAGTAGCAGCTGAGCTGAAGATTCAGCAGTCACAGGCAGAGTAGGAGGCCATGAGAGGCCAGTTACAGCAGGTAGTGGATGCGAGGATTAATATGGAGATCCAAAGGGATGCAGCTCACGGGCAGATGCTAGAGCTGGAGGATGAGGTCAGGGAGAAGAGATTGAAGATAGACAAGCTCGGTTATGTCCCTCATCCTTTGGTAGATTTCAGAGTAGGGTGTACTATTACCCACCTGATGAGGGCCAGACCATGCACACCATCAATAGGAGTGTGGTGAGGGCTATTGGAGACGAGGAGTATGACGATGCGGTTCGTCGAGGGATGCAACGTTAGTTGTATTAGTTTGATTTATGTTGTATGTACATAGATGCAGTAGAAACCCAACTTTTGTTTTGATAGAGGGTTAGTATATTATAAATCCCAACTCTATGAAGTTGTGGGATATATTTATACTAGATCTCGTCTTTTGTTGTATTACCGGGGTTAGTAGTGTTTATAGCAGTATGCTTATGATGTAAAAGTGCTATGCACTAGGGTTTTAGCACATGAATATAAATGCATTTCCGTTTATGTTTATATGTGTCGAGATGATTAATTGTTGTTTAGTTTAAATTGCTTAAGCTACTAAACGTAAGTGAAAAGATGAAACAACTTTAATAATTAAATTTTCTTTATACAGAAAATGCCGCCACAAAGAAGAAATCAACGACTACCCCCACCACCACCAGAAGAGTCAGTTAATGCAGGAGGGGTACCGCCAAACCCAGTACAAGAATTTGTGAAAATGCTTATGGGAGCATTCCACGGACGAAATGCTAATGCCACTGGAGCCACAAACCCTGCCGCTCCACTAACAAGCTTTAAAGACTTTAAACTAATAGGACCACCCGAATTTCGAGGAACCACGGATCCTATAGAAGCACAGACCTGGATAGAGGAGATGAAAAAGGTCTTCGAGGTCGCACTAGTAGCAGAGGAGCAAATGACCTCATTTGCTACCTTTATGGTGAAGGGGGAGGCGAATTATTGGTGAAAGGCCAATAAAAGCAGAGCAGGAGAGGGAACTATCGCGTGGGCGCGATTTAAGGAAGTATTCTTGGAGAATTACTTTCCAGAAAGCACACAAGTCAAGATGGAGGTCAAATTTCTGGAACTCAAGCAGCGTAACATGTCAGTATCTGAATACGCCGCCAAGTTCAACGAATTGGCGAGATTTGCTCCACACCAGGTGGACACTAAAGCAAGGCGAGCAAGAACGTTTGAGCAGGGGCTTAAACCGTGGGTTTATAGTAAGGTCGTTGTTCTTCAGATTACCAACTTCGCAACCTTACTGGAGAAAGTCATAATCGCAGAAGGGGAAAATGAAGCCCTAAATAAACACAATCATGAAAGAAACAAGAAAAGGAGTGAATGAGGGAATAGAGAACGTAATAGCAGTGGGGGCAGTAACTCTAACAAGCGCAAGTGGAACAACAACAACAGTTCAGGGACACCCCAGGGAAGCGAACCAAAGAAAGCAAATAAATACAGTCAGTGCGGAAAAAACCACACATGGGAGTGCATGAGGGGAAAGAACGGTTGCTACAATTGTGGGCAAGAAGGGCACATCGCTCCTAATTGTCCCACACCTAAGAGGAAGGGTTGTTTCTCATGTGGAGCCATGGACCATCAGTTTAAGGATTGTCCGAAGAAGAAGAATAACGGAGGAAGTACTGGCTTTAAGGGAAACAACAACAAGCTCACCATTGGAGGCTCGGTGCAACAGAACAAACTAACAACACGGACTTTCAACATGATGGTGCAAGACGTCGTTGAATCAAAAGACGTGGTGTCAGGTATTATTCCGATCAATGATATAAATGCATATGTATTGTTTGATTCGGGTGCTACCTGTTCATTTGTGTCTGATAAATTCGCTAAACGGTTAGAATTGCCTAGAGAAAAACTAGAGAACCCAATGAACATAGAAGTTGCTAATAAAGAAGTGATCCATGTAGAGTATATACATAGAAACTGTTGTGCTGAAATCAGGGGTCAAAAGTTGAGTGTAAATTTAATTTTGATACGTTTGGGGGAGTTTAACGTTATACTTGGAATGGATTGACTGTTTAATCACAGAGCGATAATTGATTGTCAGAAGAAGTGTATACACCTTAAGACACCGAAAAAGTCTAAGGTCGTATTTTATGGCAGCAAGTCGTCAAGACAATCTTCTTGTCTGACGATGATGCAGGCTAAGAAGTTGTTGAAGAAAGGTTATGTAGGGTATTTGGCTCACGTAGTGGATACACAAATGGTAAATCCCGAGATGGAGCAAATACCAGTAGTTAGGGAGTTCATGGACGTTTTTCTAGATGAACTGTCAGGTTTAACACCCGCTAGAGAGATAGAATTTGTAATCGATTTAGTACCGAGGACAACACCAATATCGAAGACACCATATAGGATGGCTCCGGTAGAAATGAAGGAGTTGATGAATCAATTGCAGGAGTTGTTGAATAATAAGTACATTCAGCCAAGTGTTTCTCCATGGGGAGCACCTGTGCTGTTTGTAAAGAAGAAGTATGGATCGATGAGACTTTGTATGGATTGTAGGGAGCTGAACAAAGTGACGATTAAGAACAAGTACCCGTTACCACGAATTGACGATATTTTTGATTAGTTGAAAGGGGCGAAGTACTTTTCAAAGATTGACTTAAGGACTGGTTATCATCAGTTGAAAGTCAGGAAGGAGGATGTACCCAAAACAGCATTCAGAACTAGATATGGGCATTATAAGTTTCTGGTAATGTCGTTTGGACTAACGAATGCGTTAGCCGCATTTATGGACATAATGAACAGAATATTCAAGCAATACTTAGATAAATTTGTTGTTGTGTTCATTGACGATATTTTGGTTTATTCTAAAACGGAGGAGGAGCATGCTGAACACCTAAGATTGGTGTTGGAGATTCTACGGAATGAGCAGTTATACGCTAAGTTTTCAAAATGTGAATTCTGGTTGGAGAGAGTTCAATTTTTAGGTCATGTTATTGACAAAGAGGGAGTTTCAGTTGATCCAACGAAAGTCGAAGCGGTGATAAATTGGGAACAACCAAGGACGCCGACGGAGGTTAGAAGTTTCTTAGGGTTAACGGGTTACTATCGGAGATTCATTCATTATTTTTCAAAGATAGCAACACCGTAGACTAATTTAACAAGGAAGACAGTGAAATATGTATGGACGGAGAAGTGTGAGGAACGTTTCTAAGAGCTAAAGAAAAGACTTAGTGAAGCACCTGTATTAACTTTACCAGATGATACGGGAGGTTTTACGGTCTACGATGATGCATCACATTAAGGACTTGACTGTGTGCTTATGCAAAATGGCAAAGTCATCGCGTATGCGTCTAGACAGTTGAAGGATTATGAGAAGGGATACCCTACCCACGACTTGGAGCTGGCAGCGGCAGTGTTTGCCCTTAAAAATTGGAGGCATTATTTGTATGGAGAGAAATGTGAGATATTCACAAATCATAAGAGTTTGAAGTATATCTTCACACGGAAGGAGTTGAATATGAGGCAACGGAGATAGTTAGAATTGGTCAAATACTACGATTGCGAAATTCTATACCATCCCGACAAGGCCAACGTAGTAGTAGATGCTCTAAGTAGAAAGAGCAGGGAGAAATTATTCATATTGACAGATCAGGAACAATTGGTTCAAGAGATGACTCGAATGGAATTGGATGTGAGAAATCCAAATGAGTCAATGGAAGTGGAAGCGAGTCCAACCTTGTTAGATAGGGTGAAAGTGGCTCAAGACAAAGATGAAGAGTGTGTCAGAATAAGGATGAGAATGACAGAAGGAGAAGAGGTCAAATTCAAAGTTGATAGCATGGGATTGCTGAGATTTGAAAACTGTGTTTGGGTACCGCTAGTGCCTGAATTACGAGAGGAGATTTTGCAAGAGGCTCATAGTACGAGATACTCGATACATCTGGATAGTACGAAGATGTATCAAGATCTACGACAGCATTTTTGGTGGCCAAATATGAAAAGGGAGGTTACAGAATGTGTCAGCCGATGCCTAATTTGTCAAAGGGCAAAGGCAGAACATTAGAGACCGAGCGGATTATTACAGTCGTTAGAAATTCCTGAGTGGAAATGGGAGCATATCACAATGGATTTTGTGGTAGGACTTCCAGCAACGCAGAAGGGATATGACGCAATATGGGTGATTGTGGGTCGACTAACAAAGTCAGCGCACTTTTTGCCGATCAAGATTAAGTTCAGTTTTGATCAGTTGATGAAACTGTACATCAAGGAAATAGTTTCAAGATATGGAGTGCTAGTATCGATTGTGTCAGACAGAGATCCGCGTTTCACGTCAAAGTTTTAGAGGAGTCTTCAGGAAAGATTGGGGACACAACTGAGAATGAGTACCGCGTATCATCCTTGGAAAGATTGGGGACACAACTGAGAATGTGTTCATAAAAGTATCTCCCTGGAAAGAGAAGATCAGATTTGGGAAGAAGGGGAAACTGAGTCCGAGGTTTATAGGACCGTTCAAGATATTGAAGAAAGTGAGTGAAGTGGCGTACGAGGTAGCTCTATCTCCTGAACTGGAGCATATTCACAATGTATTTCACGTGTCAGTGTTGCGGCCATATAAACCAGACTACAAGCATGTCATATCCTATGAGTCAATACAAGTTGAAAAAGACTTATCATATGAAGAAGTTCATGTCCAGATATTAGATAGGAAAGAGCAAAAATTGTGAAATAAGGTTATACATTATGTCAAAGTCCTTTAGAGGAACCATAGTACTGAGGAAGCTACGTGGGAGCTTGAAGAAAAGATGAGGACTAACTATCCGTATCTTTTTTAGTAGTTAAAATTGTAATTCCGGGGATGGAATTCTTATAAAGGGGGAGAATGTAATGACCACGAATTTCATTAAACATTGTAATTATAATTATTATATAATTAGCAATGAATTAAAAATTTTCTACTAATTGATTGTTCATTAGATAATTAAATAGATATACTAGTGTATGCGTATATTTATTTAAAGCAATGAAACAAGAGGTTATAATTAAATAAAGCAAATCTAATTGGATTATATTTTAAATCCAAATGAGTTGTTAAACTAGGTCAATTAAATTTACCTAGTAGCCCAAGTAATTAAATTAAACCTTACTCCATGTAATTAATTAAACAAGCTCAATGCTTATTTTAATTAAAGGTAGCATAGTTATTTAAATGCTAGCCAAATGAGTTAATTAAATTGAGCCCAAACAAAATTGAATGGATGAACCCAATATATTTAATCCTAGAGTCCAAAGTGGAGCCCAATAGGAAGTCAAAATTGGTCAAAATTGTTACATATACGAATATACATATGTAGATGTATATATGTATAATTAAAGTAGAAAAATTAAAGGAAAGATGGCTTGGAAAAGGCCATTTTGCTGAGATTAAAGGGGGACCCACTTGGGTGGATGTCAAATTTTATTATTGCTTGATTTTGTGAGTGGTTGAGCAAGCTACCAACTCAAGTCCTTTGTGTAAGGAAAATTCCTAAAATTTAGTTAAGTGGAGATAAGAGAGAAGATGAGATTGGTGATTTAGTAGAGATATAGATTGTATATGTATACAATTTTGATGATGAGAATTGTGCTATAAATAAGATCTTCTCTTGTGTGGAGAAGAGTTTGCTCATTATTCACTTTCCTAGAGAGAAAAATAGAGAACAAGAGAGAGCTTGAGAAGGAATACACTAAGAGTGCACATCTAGAAGCCAAGGTGGAGTCACTAGTGAAGTTCATAGCCAAGAGGAAGAGAGCATTCAAGTCCAAGAGATTCAAAAGTGCTCTCAACTCTTATTATTTCATTTTAATGGTCTATATAGGTTTTCTATGGTTAAAATCTATTTTTAACCGATTAAAACTCGTTTTGATGGTCTAGAAATATTTAAATATGTAATACATGTATATTCATAACTTGATGTGGTTATATCATGTTTTGGTATTTGTAGATTGCATAAAAATGGAAGAAATGTGTATATTGAGTTTTACCGGTAAAACCCTAAGTAGTTATGTGCTATATTTTGTGTCATTTCAAAATGTATAAGTTAAATACGTAATTTCTATGGCTAGAAAGTTTTTACGAGTGAGTTATAAAATCAACACAACTTGAATTTCACAAAAATATGGAATAACAAATAAGTTATGGCTTTTACCGCAAAATAGGTCGTTTTGAAACCCTAAGTGGTTCGATCTTTAATTTTCGTGTCATACCGTTTTCGAAAAGGTGATCGAACCATGAAATATTGTAAAACACAAAGTGAGAGAGACTACAACACTGAGTGAATGTCATTTGAATGTGTAGATTTTATTTCATTCAAGTTTGAACCTTTAAAACCAAGGATTTGTGAAGTTAGTTTTCACTTTGTCCTTGTGAGTATTTTTTGGTCCAGTTATGTTTGGAATTTGGATTTATGATATAAAGATAAATTGTATAGGGGAAAATTATGATGAGAATGGATTCAAGAATCACTCCAAAATATTTTAAAATGAAGAAGTTATGGCTGCCGGAGTGACTAGGGGTTGGGCAGTCCAAACTGTAAAAATTCTCTGCATGGATGGGGGCGGCTGCGCCACCTTACGGGGCGACCTCGCTACTCCATCAGATTTTTTGATGTTGTCTGGTCGGGTCAGGTTTTTGGTGAAAATTTAAGTTGAACTAAGTGTAAAATGAATGTGTTTGTAAAATAAATCAATATATAGAGTTTATTAGTAACATTGGTAATTGATTAAAATATTATTAAATAATTAATAATATTAGATAATGAATAAAATATTATTCAATGATTAATAATATTAATAAGGTAATAAAATATTATTAAATAATTAATAATATTAAAAATGAATAAAATATTATTAAATAATTAATAATATTAGATAATGAATGAAATATTATTAAATGATTAATAATATTAATAAGGTATTAACCTATTATTAAATAGTTAATAATATTAAATAATAAATAAAATATTATTAAATGATTAATAATATTAGTAAATCTTAGAAGATTTATAAAGTATTATTAAATGATGAATAATACTACAAGTCTAATAAAATATTATTAAATTGTTAATAATATTAGATAATTGTTTGAACTGTATTAAATAGTTAATATAGGTTCTTTGTGTTTGAAATATTATAAAGTAGTGATAATATTTTCTAAGTGTTTAAATACCCGTAATTATTTAATTATGTGGTTCGCAAGAGTTATGAAGGTCATTATACTTATAAGTATATGATACTAATTTAAGATCAAACTGATTTAATTGTTAAGTCCATACAAGGATTATTAAATTAAATTGGTTAGCCGTAGACGACGCCCGAAGCAAGTTTCTTCTTAACCCTAACTTGTATTTATTGTTGCAAGTATTCTTCAACCTTATTTACATTGAGAAATTCAATTATTGTTGAGCAAGTATCTATACAAGTAGCTATTTGATAGACCTTTGAGTGAATTAATTATCGAAAATTACTTCACATCATTATTATATTGTATTCGCACATAGTGCCTTTGCAAATGTTATAGTTCAGTAATTTATGAACTGTTTAAGAATGTTTAAGCTAATTATTTTGGCTAGACAAATGCATGTTTAAATTCATCTAATTGAATATTTTAAAAGCTTATCCAAATCATTGGCTGATGCGGATTCTTATAATAAGACTGAGAAAGAACAACCCTAGTTAAAGAGGATTTTTATATTGTCGGCTAACCGAATTTGCGCAAGAAAACTAAATGTTATGCATATACATAGGACATAAGAGGATTGATCCCCTCAAGTGTCCCGTTATTTTTAACAAGGTGTCAGACATTGTATGTCTGTTCTACCTTAGTAGCAGTTCATGGTCATTAAAGACCACTCAGCAGTAAAGAGTCAATCCATTCTTGTATTGAACTTTGATTCTTGATATCTTTCACAATTGTTATTGTTGAAAACCTTGAAGTTATTTTCCTTCATCATGACATATCTTATGTTGTTGTTTATAAACCTACTGAGCCATCTAGTTGTTCATTCTTGCTATATCATGACTATATTTTAGCTAAGCCCGAATGTTCTAAATCAGACAAAGGCAAGGGGAAAGCAAATGCGTAGATTAGTAGATGCATGTTAGATTTAAATTACTGTTATGAAATTCCTTTGTAAATCTTTTGTATTTCTCTTAAGATATGTAATGTTACGATTAAGGTTAATAGACCTTGGGAAGTAAGCCTTTTGATAAGGAACCTTTTGTATTATTCCGCGAAGGTTGAATACAATTTATGTATTTCAGTGTTGTTAAGTATTGTACAGTGAGAACCAAACCCGAGGTTAGAGAACCCAGATTTGGGGTCGTCACAAGTCCAACTGCAATGATGGTACCAAAAGCTAACGCGGATAAGAGAAAATTTGTGGTTCAAGGGAGAGCTTCTGTTGTGACATCCTAAATGACATGAGACCCGAATGAGGTGATAACCGACAAGCTATTCATAAATTCTCGTGAAGTCTATGCCCTGTTAGATACTGGTTCTACCTATTCTTTTATCTCACCTACGTGTGCTCAACGATTAAACTTAACTCTTGAAAATTTGGACTTTGACTTATCAGTTGAAACCCCATTAGGAGCAATAGCCATTACATCTACTGTTTATCAATCTCGCATAGTTCAAGTCAACAGCCTTATATTACCCATTGACCTTATTTCTTTGGAAATGCATATATTTGATGTGATTTTAGGAATTGATTGGTTGACTAATCATCACGCTAAAATTTATTGCTTTCAAAAGATCATTAGTTTTCATATTCCTAATCAACCTGTCATACAAATTCAAACAATTAAACCATTGAAATCTATAACTATCATTTATAGCCATAAAGTCATTCGTTTATTGAAAAATGAATGTCAAGCCTTTTTAGCTTAGGTCACTGACTTGAACAAAGATATGTCAAACTTGAATGATATTTCTATTGTTAATGAGTTTTCTGATATTTTTCCTGATGAATTTCCTGGCTTACCTCTAAACCGGAAAATTGAATTCTGTATTGATCTTGAACCCGGTACTAAGTCTATTTCCAAAGCCCCATACTGAACGGCTCCTATTGAACTTTAAGAGCTAAAGGTCCAACTGCAAGAATTGTTAGATACCGATTTTATTCATCCGAGTGTATCGCCTTGGGGTGCCCATGTTCTTTTTATCAAGAAGAATGACAGAAGTATGAGATTGTGCATTGACTATCGAGATTTGAATCATGTCACCATCAAAAATAGATACATGTTACCTCGAATTGATGACATGTTTGATTAATTGTAGGGTGCTCAACATTTCTAAAATATTGATCTTTGCTCTATATATTATCAGTTAAAAGTTAAAGTTGATGACATTCCAAAGACTACTTTCAGAACCCGCTACGGGCATTATGAGTTCTTAGTCATGCCTTTTGGACTAACAAATGCTACTGCAGCTTTCATAGACATGATGAACCGGATATTTAAAGAATATTTGGATCATTTTGTAGTTGTCTTTATTGATGACATTCTCATATACTCCAAAAGTCGTGAGGATCATGAACAACACCTAAGATTAATACTCCAAAAGCTACGTGAGAACAAGTTATATGCCAAGCTGAAAAAGTGTGAGTTTTGGCTTGAGAAAGTCACGTTCCTTGGGCATGTGATTTCCAGGCAGGGAATATCAGTTGATCCTGCAAAGATTGAAGCAATATTAAATTAGGAGAAACCTTGATCAGTAACTGAAGTCCAAAGTTTTATGGGCTTAGCTGATTATTATCGGAGATTCGTAAAAGTATTTTCTCGAATCGCCACTCCATTAACTCAGCTGACTCGGAAAAGCAAAAAATTCGTATGGAATGAGGAATGCGAGAAATATTTTCAAGAACTTACGAAAAGGCTTATTTCAGCTCCTATTCTGACCATACCATCAAGATCGGGATAATTTGTTATCTACAGCAATGCTTTAGGCAAAGATCTAGGTTGTGTACTTATGCAACATGAAAAAGTTATAGCATATGCCTCTCGACAATTCAAAGATTATGAGAAAAATTATCCTACTCATGATTTAGAGTTGGCAGCAGTCGTTTTTGCATTGAAAATCTGAAGGCACTACTTGTACGGGGAGAAAGTGGAAATCTTTATGGATCATAAAAGTTTCAAGTATTTCTTCACCCAGAAGGAACTCAACATGCGACAATGACATTGGCTTGAGCTGTTAAAAGATTACGACCACACCATTCAGTATCACCCATGAAAAGTAAACGTTGTAGCTAATTCATTGAGCAGAAGATCTTATGCGAGTACAAGTGCAATGATGACTACGCAGAAATGTATTTTGTACGACTTACAAAAGATGGAGATAGAGTTAAAGCATCAGGGACTCACATGAAGATTGCGCACGTACATATAGAACCAGTTTTAATCGATAAAATTAAAGCTGCTCAAGCTACTGATCCTAAAATGATGAACATGATGAAGAAAGTACAAGAATGTGCTATTCTAGAAGCAAGAATCGACGAGAAAGGAATAGTTCGAGTCAACTCTCGACTTTGTGTTCCTAGCGACCCTGAATTAAAGCATAAAATTATGATAGAGGCACATAACACTCCATTTGTAATCCACCCAGGAAGTACCAAAATATATCGTGACCTTTGACATACATTTTGGTGGAACAATATGAAGAGTGAGATTGCAGAGTTTATCTCAAGGTGCTTAACTTGTCAACGTGTCAAGACAGAGCATCAAGTGCCTAAGGGTCCATTGCAATTACTCAAAATTCCAAAATGGAAGTGGGAACACATCACTATGGACTTTGTGACGGGTCTTTCCAAAGTTTCTCAAGGCTTTGATGCGATTTGGGTCATCATAGATAGATTGACCAAGTCCGCTCATTTCTTGCCTATAAGAGAAAACTTTTCACTCAAGCGTCTGGCTGGTATGTATGTAAATGATATTGTAAGATTGCATGGCATGCCAGTTTTTATAGTTTCTGATCGAGATCCTAGATTTACTTCACGTTTTTAGATCAGTCTACAAAAAGCTATGGGCACCGAGCTACGATTTAGTTTTGCATACCATTCTCAAACGGACGGACAATCTGAAAGGACGATTCAGACTCTCGAATATCTTTTGAGACTTTGCGTACTAGACTTCAAGGAAAGTTGGGACAAGTACTTGCCATTGGTTGAATTCTCCTACAATAACAGTTATCAAGCAAGCATAGGAATGGTTCTATTTAAGGTGTTATATGAACGAAAGTGTCGCTCTCTAGTATGTTAGAATAAGGTAGGAGAAGTAAAACTTTTGGGATCTGAGTTGGTATTTTTAAAAGCAGAAAAGATCCAAACAATTCGACAACGAATACAAACCGCACAAGAACGACAAAAGAGTTATGCTGATCTACATTGAATGGATGAAAGTTTTAATGTCGGAGACCATGTATTTTTACGTATTTTTCCATGGAAAGAAGTTACGAGCTTCGGAAGAAGAGGAAAGCTCAACCTTCGATTTATTGGCCCATTTGAAATTCTAGACCGAGTAGGATCCGTAGTCTACAGATTAGCCTTACCACCAAGCATGTCTCGCATTCATAACGTTTTTCACATATCCATGCTACGTAAATATGTGAAAGATTTGAATCACATCATTGAGTTAGAGCCAGACGTTATAGTAGAGGATTTAAAGTACAAAGAGATACCTGTTAAGATCTTAGATAAGAAATAGCAGATCCTATGCTCAAACGTTATATCCCAAGTCAATGTTTTATAGAGAAACCAAGATACTGAGGAAATAACCTGGGAGCTAAAATCTAAAATAAAATCTAAGTATCCTTATCTCTTAAAAATACCAGGTACGTCAATTTCGGGGATGAAATTTCATAAGTAAGGGAGGTTGTAAGACCCCGACTTTTATGAAATACAAATTTAAATTTTCTTTATATATTTTCTTCTGAAAACGGTAAATGAATAAATTGATAAAAGTAAAAATTAAAGAATATTTGTACAAATTTTATCTTGTCAGAGAATATTCATTTTGTCGAGAAATATTCGATTCGTACGACGGCGCCGAAATAACCAAATATTGGAGGACCCCCACAATGAATTATTGTCGGATATAGAAAATGACATACGTAACCTTTCTAAATAAATATAGTCAATGATACTATCACTTTTAACGGTTAAAATATCCACTGGTAAAAGAATAGTAAAATACGGTATTACATAGTAGCACACAGTATTCCATAGTAGCACACGATATTGCACATTATTTCATATTATTGAACTGATAAAGTGGCTATTGTATTATATTGACTTTACTGAACCAATAATTGTCACATGCATAATAATTCATATTATTAAGCTGATAATTGTCACAGTAGCATATGCACAGTAATTCACATTACTAAATCAATAATTGTTATTACACAGTAACGTGCTATTTTCTTATTTATTTTCAGTATTATTGTTATCTCTTTTATGACATTGATTAAACTGTTGTATTCTATTATTAGTTAATTTTTTTACTTATCTAACTCAGAAAGTCAACTACACTGCATTTATAACAATTAGTCATAATAATGAATAATTGTAAATTATTGTTGAATAATTGAATTGATAAAGTTATTTATTTTATTATAATAAATTATATAAAGTTATTCATTTTTATTATAATAATTTATATAAAGTTATTTACTTTATATAAATTATGTAAAGTAAATTATTTTATTATGATAAATTATATAAAGTTATTTGTTTTTATATATAAAATTAATTGATTTATATAAAGTTAGTTGTTTTATATACAAAGTTAGTTGATTTAGAAAGTTAGTTGTTTTATATATAAAGTTAATTGAATGGTATAGATTAAAGGAGATCTGAAATAAATGGTATAGATTAAAGATAATGTAATAATTATAAAATTTGAAATGAACGGTATAGATTAAAGATGATTTTTAAATGAATGGTTTAGATTAAGGAAATCTCAAAAGATGAAATGAGTGGTATGGATTAAATATTATTTTGAAATATACGGTTTGGATTAAATTAGAAAATCTTGATTTATGATAAGATTTTTGGCTATAAATAGAGGCATTAACTTAAGAATTTTTCATAAAAACTTCCTTGCTTATTCTTTTTTTCACTCTCTAAATATTATGTGTGTAAGTTTTCTTTGAATGTGCTAAAGTCATCTTGAGTATTTGTGAAGATCTGTAAGTGTACGAGTACTGTTCAAGTAAATCTTTTTATAAAGGTTATATAAGCAACCACACACATCACATGGTGTTTATAAATCTTCCTTTAGAAGATTTATTTCGAAAAACTTCATTTGGAAGATTTATTTTGAAATATTATTTTCTTTTAAAAACTATATTGAAGTTATTCTACTTTATTCTATCAAATTACTTTTGATGATTTCATACGAATTGGCATACACCATGAAATTATATGTGGTAGTTACTAATTAAATTATAAATATATAGGTCGATCAACTTCATATCCAGTCACATGTTAAGAATAGGGGTATCATTCTTTTCATACTCTTAACTTACTATGGTAAGTACTATTTGGTAAAGTTTCTTGAAATGATTATATGTTATTTAATAGTTTGCGCTTCATCTAATATCATTTCAATTGGACGTTCCTATTTTTCTAAATCTTTCTATTGAACTTTAACCGTTATTCTGAATTGTGGATCTTGAATATAGTTCTTGAATTTGAGTCCACATCATGTTGACAATTTGAACATTATTTGAATCTGTACAAAGTAAAATCATAAACTTTCGATATTTATTGTTCATCATGTTTCTTCTGTTCATCATTTATATCACTGTTGTTATTCTAATCATCAAGAATCATTTTGTTGTGAATATATGTGGCCTGGGACACAGATGATAGGATAAAGGCGATATAATTGTTGTGTGTCTTTTAGGGCACATGGTGAATGTTCTCTTTGGCCTGGGGCAAAGAAGAACTATTGTTTGGTATGATTATGAACAAAGGCTGAAGACTGGTATAATCATGACCATTGGTGTTATATTTGAATATCTTTGACCCGTAGTGCAAAGATGAACTGTTGGCTTGCATGATTATGATCAGGACTTGTGAATTTATATAATCATGACCAGTGGTGATTAAGATGATAAAAGTTGATGATATTTTTCTTAAAAAGAGAGGCTAGTGGACATCATAGTTTACATGATTCTTCTAATGGATTGATCATTTCGTTGTTATTATTGATCTAAAACTTGTTGTTTATTATATTCTATCAAGAACTCAACTGTTGAAGGCTAATAATAATTTATTCATTGTTATATTAGTCATGATATTTCTTACTGTGCTATTTGAGCTCACCCTTTCTTTTTTGTTCCATTGTTCTTCAGGAAATGAGAGAATAGTCAGGTCTAGCCGAGGAATGGAGTAAAGGTCCGAGAGATAGCTGTAATAGTCTTCACATATTGTATATAGTGTGACAATAATAGTGAAGACTTAGTTATATATTATTGAGTTCTGTATTTCTGTTCTATGTACTGTTTGTTTTAGTTATTGTGTATTTTATGGCGTCTCAAATTAGGCTATGTAGGCCCAAATTTGGGGGCGTCACATAAGGAGCCATCCGTTTCAAAATTGGGAATCTTGCTTTCAACACACCATAAGCACGCTCGATAACATTTCTGAGTTGTGCATGAGCATTGTTGAATTTTTCCTTTTTACTCAAGGCGTGTTTGAGTCGAAAATCAGCTAACCAATACCTTGTATTGCGATATGGAGATAAAAATCCTCGAATGTTTGTGTATGCAGCATCACAAAGATAATATTTATCTATAATTAAAACAAAAATTAATGATTATTATTAATAACTTGAATAATGAAATTTTATGAAAAAAATAAATAATAGTTGAAAATGGTAAAAGAAATTGTAATACATACTCGGGGGAGGAAATGGAAAACCAGAAAATGGATCAAATGCTACTTCTTTTAGCACTCGTGAGTCTTATGCGATCATTTCCCATCTGGGCCAGACAAATGTGAATATCATGTTAACATCACATATTCCTAAAATATTTTGATAACATTCACCCCTCCCTCTTCCTCTATAACACGTTTGTTGATCAACATGAACAACTGCATGTACAAGTGTACCATCTAATGCACCTACTGTACCCTGCATTAAAAAATTTAAAGTTCTTAAAGTATTTTATTGTATGGAATAAAAGTAAAAAATAAAAGAATTTGTATGTCACTTGCCGAAAATATTTGTCGTTTTCTTTTAAAAACTCAATCATTCCATTTAACACCTCATGTAAATATCTATGTATTGTTTGGGTAGAATGTTGAAATCTGCATTTTACAACTCTAAAGCGTTCATTATGACCTATAATGGTTAAGAATATTGACATCTTCTCCTCAACTGTTATGTGTCTACTATTGTGTACCTATTGTTTTTCCTTGAAGTGTTCACATAGATGCACATATGCATCACGAGAGAGACACATCAGTTCTTGACATTGTGTATTTGATCCATTTAACATTTCTAATGTGTAAGCATGTCTGCTTAATGCCGAAGTATTATTCATAATCCTTGGTATTCTCCTTAAAGATTGTCTTTTCAAATACCAATAAATAATCATCAAACATAAAATTTGATCCTCGATATCCATATTACCTATATTAAACATAACAATTTTAAAAATACTATAACAATTAATAAAAGTCAAAATCAATTAGAAAGGTCGAAATATTACACAACATTATAACATGATATGAAAATAATCACCTTAACAAGACTTGAAATAATCATTATAACATCTATTATAAATTTAACACATAATAAGTTCAAAATCATATGTAGCAAATATTACATCCATAATTAGTAATCACATCCATAATTAGCAAATAAGCCCAAAAATATCAAATTAGTTAGCCCCAAAGATGTACCCAAAAATATCAAATTACCCAAGTTTGTAATTAACTAATATCCAACAAGCTAAGCAATATATCCTAACTTCTGTGAAACCATCATAACCCAATTTTAACCTCATTCTCTTTAAGAATCATCCATGCTTCTCTATAGCTTGATTTCTCACAAAATATTCCAAAAGTCATCTTGTGTAGTGGATTTTTCACTCCCTATCCAAGTTCTTCCAACTTATCTTTGCATTCTTTCACAGAAGGGTCGCTATTCTTTTCAATAATGAGTTTCAAGGCCTTGGGCATCTCTTCATTTAGGTTGGTGTTGTAGGTTTGTTTTGATGAACGCCTGGCTTTTTTCTTCGGCCTTTCTCCTTAAAAGCTAAGAGCAGAAGCATGAGATTATGTACCAGGAGTTGATGAATTATGAGATGGAATATAATACCTTTGACCTTGGGTGCTAAAAGGAATGTCGTTAAGGCTAACAATCTTCAACTCCAAAGGTGTATCTGTAGTCCTACCTCTTGCACAACTAGGACCCCAACTTTCATGTCCCGTTGCTGCAGTTCCATCAAATAATGTAATACAAAGATCGGGGAAGGTGAGAGGTAAGGTCTTCAAAGTTTCTACCATTTTATTTGTTTGTATTTAAACAGTAAGTTCAACATGTTATAACATATTTTTAAGGACTATTACTAATTAACTTAAAATGTAGAAAAGTTAAAAGAATACCTTTATCTCTTGTTTTCATTCCTCACCTAAAAGGTAGAACCTATTAGTTGTCGGGTCACACACATTTCCTGTCTTACTTTTGAGTTTGCACCATACACTATATTTTCCTCGCAAGTAGTGACAATGGTTTTTCATTTATTTTTGATCTACAATCAAGTTGTATGCATCTTTTATTATTTCTCCCACCTTTCTCCATGATTGTGACTTGAGACTTGCACCTTCCCTACCATTTTCCATAACCTCACGAATACATGCTTCTAAAAAATTTTTAACTAATGTTTCATTTTTCCAACTCACTCTAGTCTTTTTTTGTTTTTGAGTTTCACCGTCATGTTCCATACCTAAAGTACATAGAATATAAAATGTGTAAATAATAAAGAACAAACATTTAAATAGTTTGAACAATAAAAAACAAATTAAACTTTATGGACTATAACAAATATTTGAAGAAAATACAATCAACAAATAGACTAGTGGTAATAATATCTAAATATAAACATTCAACTCAACCAGGTTATTCATATGATGAAGATGATGCTAGTTAATAAGGGAATCAAATCACTAAAGAATCATATTCACATAGCAAACCACATGTACAATAATTTGACTACTATACACAATAATTATTCATCAAAATAAAAGCTCAAAGAAAAAAAATAATCATGCCAACATTAGTTCAGAATCTGTTACATAAACTTAACCACATTTCAAAGAAAATAAATAATGTCATAAAACATAATCACTGCATGAACAATGCTTAGCATTGTCAAACTTTTAAAAAGACAACCTCATAATATTTATTAAAAAAAAAAGAGCCTAATTCTGAAAGTTGAAACTATAACAGAAAGTAAATTATGTTATCCAAGTTAAACAAGCTGAATGTCTACACTGTATCAATATTCACCCTTCCATGATATTGGAACTTAATACCTGAAGGTCCAGAACTTTGACAATAATTTAATAGTTATTTTATAATTGAAATGATGAATTGTGAATGAATTTTTTTTCTTTATTTTTCACATTGCTCTGTGCTTTTGAGTTGTGACTGTTTTTTCATTCATATAATCAATGAAATTTTACAGCTTGTAAGTATTGCAACTATTGTCAAGTTTGATTTACAAGTTGTCCATAGAAATCTTCAACTTTGTACACACTGACAGAAGTAAAGCACTCATAGTTTACTTGAGTGTTTGCAACAAAGCCCTTATG
The DNA here is from genome assembly GCA_947179155.2 of Hedera helix. Classification (NCBI taxonomy): domain Eukaryota; kingdom Viridiplantae; phylum Streptophyta; class Magnoliopsida; order Apiales; family Araliaceae; genus Hedera; species Hedera helix. Next base: position 3,341,598 of record OX359284.1, on the reverse strand, counting down.
ACTCGTAGTTCAAAGTAATCAAATAAAAAAGGGGTTTGAAAAAGAAATACCAACAGAGCGAACAATAAATGAAGAAGATTAATAAGAACAAAAGAAGAAGAATGGATATAAGATTTACCGACAAAAGCAACAAAGGAAAAGAGCAGTAGACAAGGGCAACGGGGTGAAAGAAATGTGATAGATCATTAATTTAAAATTTCATTGGGGGATAAAAGAGGAATTTTGTAAAATTAAGGAGGTTATTTTTATCCATAAGAAATATAAATTCGGTCATATGTGCCTCTAGATGATCAAGCATCATATTTTCCTTTTACCAATTAAGAGGCAAAAAAAATAATTACCAAACAAGTTCAGCCTATGACCGATTAAGAGACACCTCTATAAAGAGGCATTTAGAAGTAATCAAACACACCCTACCAACAAGGAGCCCAACAGGAAGTCTAATAACATTCACTGAAGACCATATACAAAGATTAATTTTCCACTTAATATTTGTTAGTGAAGTTAGAGGAGATCAAACCAAATATAATACTTCTTCCGTTCTAAATTATAAGATCACTATTGACTTTTAAAAATCAACTTGAAATATTTTTAAACTCAAAATTGAGATGATTTACTAAAAATTATGAAACAATAAATCTTACAATGAGTATTATTTTTTAGATACTTTAAAATATTTACCATTGTATTGACTAAAATTAAAGGAATTTATGTCAATTTTGAATTTTAAAATGTCGTAAGTTGACTTCAAAAAGTCAACTATGGTCTTATATTTTGGAACAGAAAGAGTAATATATTTTTATTTATTTAATCTAAGAGTAATTAAGAAAAATAAGTACTTCATTAGAGCTCCGAATAAAAGCTTTGGTAGGATATGAGTTTTTGATATGCATATGTTACAAAGAATAACTTGGATGAGCCTGACGAATGTGAAATGTTGGAACCAGTTGATATGGATGGACCAGTTGATGAAAATGCAGGACAAATGGAACAAAATCAGTTGGGACAAGATTATGAAAACCATACTGAAGGAAAGGAGATTTTAGTTATAAATGAATAAGAGGACCAAAAGGAGGATGACAAGGAAAATGAGGTGGATGAATTAAGAACTCTGGATGGTCCGAGGAGATCTAGAAGGACAATGAAGGAACCATTCTGGATGGATAGCTATGTTAGGGGCAGGAAAGGAAAAAATAAATACAAGTAGAGCTAGTGATCCAATGACCTATATTTGTTATATCTGTAGGGATGAGATTGAGTAATCCGTTAGCTATTATAACTGAGCATATGTTCACCCATATGCTGAGTAATGAACTATAAATAGTATATCTATGTAATAGAAAATGTATGATGAAATAAAATAACTTCCTCCTTATTTCTCTCTTCTTCCTTCTTTTCTTTCTGTGCACGAAAATTCTAGTTTAGCTGTTGGCTTCACTGGTGCTTTCATTGAGAACATCATAATGGCTAATCCTAACTAGGCTTGAACAATTGTTTGATCAATTTAGTCAAAACTTCCTACATTAATTTAGGCAAACCATGTCTATAGTGTTGCAGGAACAAAGAGAAATTGACAATCATCCAACCCCAGATTCACCACCAAATCCCAGAATCCCTAAATTTATACCCAAACCTAAGATCGACTTCCTCAGATTTGAGAGTGGAGATCCAACAGATTGGTTATATAAAGCCAACAAGTATTTTCAGTATCACAACACCTCTGAGGATAACAAATTATCATTGGTGGAATTACATCTTGATGGGGTAGCATCTAGCTGGTTCCAGTGGTTGGAGACCAGTCATCAAATCAGACCATGGCACGAATTCACTTTTCAATTGCAGATGAGGTTTGGGCCTTCTCCTTTTGATGATCCTAACATTCAATTAAGCAAACTTACTCAAACTGGATCGATGGCAAAGTATGAAGCCCAATTCCAAAGGTTTTCTAATAAGGTACCTGGCTTACCAGAATCATTCCTTAAAGGGAGTTACATAGGGGGCCTAAGATGGAATATTCAACGGGAGGTAATAGCAGCCCAACCTTATAATCTTTAGCATGCTATTGGTTTATCTAAATTGTATGAGACTAAGGTGGGGTTTGGTAAGCAACCTAACTTTATGCCCAGGATGTATCAAACTAATTCTATATTGGGATCTAAACCCCCAACTCTACAACCCCATGCCCCTAATTCTAGAAATGCTCTGGTCCCTCATGTTCCTGTTATACAAACAAAAAAGACCAATAATGTGTTTGGCCCAAATAACAATTATCACAAACTCCTAGTAAAAAGGTTTACTACTATAAAAAGACAATTAAAAATTGCAAAAGGCCAATGTTATAATTGGAAGAAACTTGGAATTGGGGTTATAAATGCAAAGGTCAAATGTCCCTATTATTATTGGAAGGGGTTATGCCAAAAGGTTGTGAATAGTTGGTTGTCATAGGCTTAACTAATGTACCACGAGCAGTTGAAGAAAAAGAACTTGAGGAGCCTAATGAAGGAACACTATATGCCCTTATAGGGAATCCTAATTCCAGGTGTTTAAGGCTGCAAGGATATATACAAGGAAAGGCACTGCAAATCCTCATTGATGGAGGTAGTAGCGATAATTTGATGTAGGCTCGGGTGGCAAAATATTTGGGATTAAAAATCATACCCTCTCAGTAGTTTCAAGTCATAATAAGGAATAGGAAAAATCTCACATGCTTGGGACAATGTATACAAGCCCATTTTTGTTATCCAGGGACAGTGTTTTACTGCTGATTTTTATATCATTGATCTTCGTAGAACTGATGCAGTCTTAGAGGTAGCATAGCAGGAAACCTTTGGTGAACTAAAAATTAATTTTAAGCAAGCTTACATCAAATTCACTCACAATGATAGGGAAGTGTGTTTGCAGGGGGTTTAAGATAACTCAGAACTTGAATCAATCTCTGTTAACTGCTTTCACCAACTGCTTAAGAAAGACAAGGTAGCCCAGTGTTACATGCTGCAGTTGATATCTATACCTGAGGAGATAACAAACAACCATATGTCCTTATTTCACTCCAAAGCCCCACAATATCTCAACTTACTGGAGATCTTCCAAAGGTTCCTTGCAGGGTTAACCACCCAATACCAGCCATCAACCAACTTATATAGCAGTATAAGGACCTGTTTACTGAACCTTCTCAATTACCCCCTGAAAGAGCATTTGACCACCATATACCTTTAAAACTAAATTCCAAACCTGTGAATGTAAGGCCCTATAGATTTCCACACTATCAAAAAACAAAAATTGAACAACAGGTCTTAAAGATACTAGATACTGGGATCATACAACATAGTACCAGTCCGTATATTTCTCCAATTTTGCTAGTTAAGAATAAAGATGGGACATGAAGGTTATGTGTTGACTATAGAGCACTAAATGCCCTTACTCTCAAGGATAGATTTCCTATTCCAACAGTAGATGAGTTGCTGGATGAATTACATGGAGCTAAATATTATTCCAAAATAGACCTCAGATCTGGCTATAATCATATTCGAATGGCTCCTCAACATACACACAAAACAGCATTAAGAACACATTCAGGTCACTTTGAGCTTTTAGTTATGCCATTTGGGTTATCAAATGCTCCATCTACTTTTCAAGCTATAATGAATTCTATATTTCAGAAATTTCTCAAAAAGTTTGTTATTATATTTTTTGATGATATATTGGTTTACAGTGAGGATCTTTAATCTTATTGATACATTTAACTCAAGTACTTAATTGTTTACGATCACACTCATTATTTGCTAAATTTTTAAAGTGCAAATTTACTACTATAACTATGGACTACCTAGGGCATGTGATTACACCACAAGGAGTACAACCAGATGTCTCAAAAATTGAAGCTATGCTAGCTTGGCCAAGACCCCTGAACATCAAACAAGTAAGGGGATTCCTAGGTTTAACCGGGTACTACAGGAAATTTGTGATTGGGTATGCCTCCATAAGTGCCCCTTTCACTAATCTATTAAAACATGAAGTTTTTATCTGGGGAGATAAAGTTGAACAAGCATTCCAAAAATTAAAGTTGGCCCTCAGCAACACTCCTGTTTTAGCACTACCAAATTTTGAGAGACCCTTTACCATAAAAATTGATGCTTCAAGTTTTACTATAGGTGTTGTTTTACTTCAAAATGGACATCCAGTAGCATACTTTAGCAAGAAACTTTGCCCTAGGATACAAAAGGCTTTTACTTACTTGAGAGAATTATATGCAATCACTTCAGCCATTACAAAGTGGAGGCACTTTTTGTTGGGATCCAAATTTCTCATTCATACAGATCAAGAAAGCTTGAGAAACTTAATGCATCAGGTCATACAAACTCCAGAACAACATTTTTATCTTACAAATTTGTTGGGCTATAATTATGAGATACTTTATAAGCCTAGGAAAACTAATATAGAAGTTGATGCTTTGTCAAGAAATCTCACTCATTTGAACAGAAAATCCACATTGATGGCTGTCATAGTCCCAACTTTTCTCATTATTGATAACATAAGGAAGGAACAAGCTGCAGCCCAAAAAATCAAGGAATTATCCCAATGGGAATAAGGTTGGGAAATCAAAATGGGGTATACTTGTTCAATGGCAAAATTTATATCCCAAATCAATCTACACTAAAAAATAATCTTATCAATGAGTATCATCACTCATACGTAGGAGGGCACGAAATTGTGCATAAGACCCTTATGAGGGTCAGTGCCAATTTTTATTGGAATCACATGAAGCAAGATGTCATTGAATTTGTCAAACATTGTGTGATCTGTCAACAAACCAAAGCTATAAACATTAACCATTATGACCTTTTACAGCCCTTGAAAATTCCTCAACAAATTTAGGAAGAAGTGAGCATGGATTTCATAACACATTTGCCTCATTCACAAGGGTATACAACTATATTTGTGTTAGTAGATAGATTGTGAAAAACAACTCATTTTGGGGATCTTCTTACCAACTACACAGCATCCAAAGTTGCACAACTATTCTGGGACATTGTGGGCAAACAACATGGTACTCCCAAATCCATTGTAAGTGACAGAGATACCATTTTCTTACCCAAATTTTGGCAAAATCTATTTCTTCTCCAAGGAACTACCTTTAAAATGTCTTCTACCTACCATCCTCAAACCGATGGTCAATCTGAAATTGCCAACAAATGTTTAGAATAATATCTCAGATGTTTCATCTCTAAAGAACCTCAATGTTGGCACAAATTTTTAGGTTTGGCAGAGTGGAACTACAACTCTTCCTATCATTCTGCTATAAAAAATCTCCATTTGAGGTTGTGTTTGGGAGACCACCCCCTGTTCTAGCTAACTACCTCCCTGGAACTTCACAAATTGAAGTTGTGGATATCATTCTACAAACAAGAGATGCCAAACTTAAGGTTCTAAAGTCTACTTTAGAATTTGCCTGGCTCAAAAAGAAAACCAAAGCTGATAAAAAAGGACTGATTATTCTTTCAATGTGGGTGACTTGGTATTGGTTAAGTTACAGCCATATCGCCAACTAAGTACAGCATCTAGAGCCTCTTTAAAAGCTAAGTAAAAGGTATTTTGGGCCATTTTTAGTTATTAAAAAAATAGGCCAGGTTGCCTATAAATTACAGTTGCCTACTACATCCAAGATCCACCCTGTTTTTCATATAGCTTTGTTAAAGAAATTTATGGGAAACAACACCTCCTCTGTCTCTGCTCTACCTACTACAGTCAGGGACAACCAACCTTTACTACAACCAGCTGTTGTACTCGATAAACAAGTTAAAAAGGTCCAAAATCACTAGGAAACTCAGTACTTGATTTAATGGGAATGTTTGCCTTCAAAGGAAGCCACCTAGGTAAATGCTCAACATTTAAAGTAACTGCTCCCAAACCTACACCTTGAGGACAAGGTGCCTTTTGAAGGGAAGGGTATTGTTATAAACAATGACTTGGATAAGTCTGACGAATGTGAAATGTTGAAACCAGTTGATAGGGATGGACCAATTACTGAAAATGCAGGATAAATGGAATAAAACCAGTTGGGACAAGATCATGAAGACCATACTGAAGGAAAAGAGAATTCAGCTATAGATGAATATAGGGACCACAAGGAAAATGACATTGAATAATTAAGAACTCTAGCTGGTCTGAGGAGATCTAGAAGGATAATGAAGGAACCATTTTGGATGGATAGTTATGTAAAGGGCAGGAGAGAAAAAAATAAATACAAGTAGAGCTAGTGATCCAATGGCCCAACTTTAGTAAATGGAAGAAAGTTCTGAGGTTCGAAATTCACAATATTAACTATGTATATCTTACAATTCATTATCAATTCGGAACAGCAATTTGAAAATCAATTCAATACTTTCTCAAGATTTTTCATTTATGCCCATAAAAATATTTTCTTTGTAAATTCTTATTTTTAAGGCTTAAATATATAAGACCAAAGCATTAAATGTCTCCACCATTTTGAAAAACAAATAATCTTAGTTCTTATTTTAGATTTTAAATCGCAACCCGGATTAAATTAAACTAATTGAAACTATTCAAAATACATGATATTATGAATGAAACAATTTAATTAAACTCAATCAATAAATAAGAATTATTAACCATTAAAACCAATTAGAAATTAATAATGAATTTCAGCCATACATAATTAATAATGTTTCATCCTACACCTCAGAAAATAAATTTACCAATACATAATTAAATCAAAAGCAAAAATGGAGTAATAAACCATCATGATTATGTGCACTGTTGCAATTTCGCTGTGATGCTGTTGCCTTGCCTTTATTGCTCCTTAGTGATGATTTATGTAAGCTGTTGAACTCTTTTATGCCACGTAAATGATGTCAAGCTCCTTGGTGATGATTTATGTTATGGTTTCTTGGTTTTCGTGCATTACTTGAATGAACTTTTTGTTGTTGCTATTGTTGTGCGTGATTACTTCCGTTAATTCCCCTTTGATGTAAACTGTTGACTTCTTTTATAACCCATCCTGATGAAGTGTTATAACTTAGTAGGAAGCTTATTTTGACTTATCCTTCTCTTTCCTTTGCTTTATTTTTTTTATATCCCTTTTGCAGAGTCAAACCCACCTTACAATACTCAACTCTTGGAACTCTCGTGAGACCCTCATAGCAAAGAATTAATCCTGCAATGGGACTCCTAATTTGAGCTTTTGAATTTCACAGCACCTTACTCACCAAAAATGAATCCAATTAGTATAAAATTAACAGATAAATCTATTTTTTAAGGAAAATAAATATATATAAAATATGTCCATCATATACTCCCAAATCTAGATTTTTACTAGTCTTCGAGCAAAAGAAAAATTAAGAAAATAAATAAGTAAAATAAAATCCTAACAAAATCTAAGTCATTTTCGTAGGGAACACGATGGTATTTAGTGTTTACTACAAACCTTTAAACCCCAAGGTTAACCCAAGTGGACGAGTTTTGTCTCGTGAGGGTTTGCAGTTAATATACCCATAAAATTCAAAAATAAAATCTTTTTGAGTTTAACTATTTATGAAATTGAAATAAAACTTCCTAAATATCCATGGACATTACACATAAGCAAGATCAAATTCAAAATAACGCTTTCATCTTATCAAAAATACTCTATCTTCATTTTAAGACATCATCCTTCATAAAATTAATTTCACATAATGCATGCATGTGTATGTGGTATAACTCTTAGTAGAGACTTTAACCATAAAAATTAAGCAAACTCCTTTTTTTTTCTTTTAATTCTTGACGTGTGCAATGTCTCTTTTTCTTATGCTTTTCATAATTACTCATGTAACAAACGTTTGACCAATGACTCCCAAATCAGTTGGCTTTAGGACACTAGGTGTAAAGACACCCCTAAGAGCTTATTAACTCAAGTAACAAAGACCACAAAAATAAACTAATTAAGCTGCTTATATCCATCATATTTTTAGTGTTATTTTTTAATTCGATCGACATCGAAGCAGTATTTTCTTTTTTTTTCTTTTCTTACAACAAGTGCATTTTACGCTCCATCTCGTTGCATTATTTTTCTCCTTTTTTTTAAGATTGCTCGACTCATAGTTTATACCCCACAACTAAGAATTAGTGCGAACGTGAAATACAAAAATGCATATGAATTTTAATTTTACTTAAGATGGCATTCCAAACTAAGATTTTGTATCTTATCAAAGGTTCAAGAGTTATAAATCTTTTAATCATACTTAACATTTTTACTCCACGGACACTTGTTAGAATTAATTCAATTCATAAAAAGTTAAACAATTTTTCAATTTTTTAATTTTTTTATTTTTAAAAATTTTAAATTTCTAGTTTCCTAAAAAGAAGAATAAATAAATAAATAAAAATCTAATAACAAAAATACAAAACTAACAAAAATGAAAAACTCCCCCCATATCTAAATCATGCATTGTCTTCAGTGTTTCTTTACATACTATCCAAAAATGCACATGTATAAATTCATATATAAAATAAATAAGTGACAATATCAAATACTAAGGAAAAGATCACACCTAGTTGGTTTCACACTGCACTCCAAAATAAAATCATGAACACGTTACAATAACATTAGTACTCAAAGATAATAATGAACCTAACGAACTAAACAAGACTGACACACTAAAAAGATAAAAATAAAATAAAATAAACCTACACTAGACACAATTAAAAAGAAAAAATCCTAAACTAACAATGTTAATCCTGATAGACAGGATCTTACAGCAATGTTTCCTCCACCTCTTCACTCCTTAATTCAAAGAATGGTTTTAACATTTGACTATTGACTTTAAAAACATCAACATTCTTAGGATTTTCTATTTCAACAGCTCTATGAGGAAAAACAGTGTGAACAATTAATGGGCTTGACCATTTAAAGCGTAATTTTTCAAGAAATAAATGCAAACGAGAATTATATAACAGGACCTTTTGACTAGGTGTAAATGATTTTCTAAGAATATTCTTATCATGGAAAATTTTCATTTGGTCCTTGTATCGCTTAACACTTTCATAAGCATCATTCTTGATTTTCTCTAACTCATTAATTTGTAATTTTCTAAGAGTACCTGCTTTGTCAAAGTCAAAATTTAATTTTTTAATGGCCCAAAAAGCTCTATATTCTAACTCTACAGGTAAGTGACAAGCCTTGCCATAAACTAGTCGATAAAGAGACATTCTAATAGGGATTTTAAAAGCAGTATGGTAAGCCCACAATGCATCACAAAGTTTCAAAAACTAATCTTTTGTAGTTGGGTTAACCGTTTTTTGAAGAATATTTTTAATCTCCCTATTACAAATCTTAACTTGTCCACTTGTTTGTGGATGGTAGGGTGTGGCGACTTTGTGTGTGTTACTATATTTTTTCATTAATTGTTCAAAAGGCTTATTACAAAAATACTTTCCTCCATCACTAATGATCACACGAGGTGTACCAAAACGCTAAAATATGTTTTCTTTTAAAAAATTTACCACCACCTTGTGATCATTAGTTTTAGAGGAAATTGCCTCCACCCATTTAGACACGTAATCCACAACAACAAGAATGTACAACTTGCCAAAGGAATTAGGAAATGGACCCATAAAATCAATACCCCACACATCAAATAATTCACCACTAAGAATAGGATGTAAAGGCATCATATTTCTACGAGTTATACTTCTTAATTGATGACATCTCTCATAGGAACTACAATATGCATGTGTATCTTTAAATACAGTTGGCCAATAAAAATCACATTGTAGAATTTTTGAAACCGTTTTCTTTGAACTAAAGTGACCTCCACATGCATGATCATGACAAAAAGAGATAACATCATTTTGCTCACTTTCAGGAATACATCTCCTAATGATTTGGTTAGGATAATATTTGAACAGGTAAGGATCATCCCAAAAGAAATGTTTAACCTTGGATAAAAATTTAATGCGATCTTATTTAGTCCAATGTGTGGGCATTTGTCCTATGACAAGATAGTTAATAATATCAGTATACCAAGGTACTTGGGAAACAACCATAAGTTGTTCATCAGGAAATGACTCTCTAATAGGTAATGACTCATCTATGGACTCCACAATTAACCTTGACAAATAATCAGCCACGACATTTTCAAATCCTTTCTTGTCCCTAATTTCAAAGTCAAACTCTTGTAACAACAAGATCCATCTAATGAGGCGAGGCTTGGCATCTTTCTTACTCAATAGATATTTCAATGCAGTATGATCAGAATAGATTATAACCCTAGACCCAATCAAGTAAGACCTAAACTTGTCTAGCGCAAAAACTACGGCCAACAACTCTTTTTTCATGGTGGAATAATTGAGTTGTGCATCATTAAGGGTCTTACTAGCATAGTAAATCACATGAGGTAGTGTATCAATACGCTGCCCTAAAACCGCCCTTATGGCGTAATCTGAAGCATCACACATAATCTCGAATAGAACACTCCACTCGGGTGGTCTAATGATGGGTGCAGATGTCAACAAGGTCTTGAGCTTGTTAAAAGCTTGTAGGCATTCATTGTCAAAGTAGAAAGAGACATCTTTAGCAAGCAAGTTACACAGAGGCCTAGATATCTTAATGAAATCCTTAATGAACCTACGATAAAATACTGCATGAGCTAAGAAATACCTTATTTCTCTAACTGTCTTAAGAGGTGGGAGACTAGAAATTACATCAACTTTTGCCTTATCTACCTCAATTCCCTCGTGGGACACCACATGTCCTAAAACTATCCATTTCCTAACCATGAAGTGACACTTTTCCCAATTAAGTACAATATTTTTTTTCTTTACACCTAATTAACACTAGGGTTAAATGGTGTAGACACTCGTCAAAGCTAGATCCAAATATGAAAAAATCATCCATGAACACCTCTAAGAAACGTTCTACCATGTCAAAAAATATGCTCATCATACACAGCTGGAACGTAGCAAGTGTATTACACAACCCAAAAGACATGCGACGGTAGGCAAAAGTACCAAAAGGACATATGAATGTTGTTTTTTCTTGGTTCTCAGGTGCTATGAGAATTTGGTTATAACCAGAATAACCATCAAGAAAGCAATAATATGCATGTCCGACTAACATTTCTAACATCTGGTCAATAAAAGGGAGTGGAAAATGATCTTTCCTAGTGAAGGTATTCAACTTACGGTAATCAATGCACACACGCCAACCCGTTTGCATTCGGGTGGGGACTAACTCATTATTATCATTCTTGACTACCGTAATTCCTGACTTTTTAGGGACTACATGAACAGGACTAACCAGGAACTATCAGAGATTGGGTAAATGACTCCCACATCTAACAGCTTAATCACTTCAACTCTTACCACCTCTTTCATTGCAGGGTTGAGTCTCTTTTGAGACTCACGAGAGGGTTTGACATTATCTTCTAGGTGAATCCTATGCATACACATTGATGAACTAATACCCTTAATGACTGTAATTGTCCAACTTATAGCTTCTCTATGCTTTTTAAGCACACTAATGAGTTTATTTTTCTGCTATTTATCTAATTTGGATGCTCTGATAACAAGCAAGGTTTCAGATTGACCTAAAAACAAGTATGTTAGTGTCTCGGGAAGATGTTTCAAATCAAGCTTCGGTAGTTTATCAACAGATGGTAGCGGTATAAATTCAGAAGGTGAAAGAGGTTCAATTTTGGCTTTCCACTTGGTAGTATTCATTAATGGGGCAGATTCTAACAAAGAGTTCACCTCACTAATCGCAGTATCATCATCAAAACCCATGCCAAAATGAGCTAAACAACTCTCTAATGGGTCATCATAGGATAACTGTCTAAAGGAATCATGGACAACATTTTCAATAAAATTAACCTCATAGAGATCATCATGATCAGGAGGTTGTTGACAAACACTAAACACATTGAGTTTTACAATCATGTTTCCAAAAGATAATTTCATAACCTCATTGTGGCAATTGATTATCGCGTTGGAGGTGGCCAAGAAAGGTCGTCCTATAATTACAAGAATCTGGGCATTAACATTCTTTACAGGTTGAGTATCTATGACAATAAAGTCCACGGGAAAGTAAACTTATTAACCTTAATCAAGACATCCTCTATGGTACCCCTAGGAACTTTGACAGACCTATCAGCCAACTGAAGTCTCACAGAGGTGGGTCTAAGTTCTCCTAATCCTAGTTGGGCATACACAGAATAGGGCAATAGATTGACACCTGCACCTAAATCAAGTAAGGCCCTATCGATCACATGGTCACCTATAACACAAGAAATAGTAGGACATCCAGGATCCTTATACTTGACAGGAGTTTTGATTTGGATTATGGAACTAACTTGCTCGGTCAAGCATGCTGTTTTAGGGACATTTGTTTTTCTTTTTTATGTACATAGATCTTTTAAGAATTTAGCATAAGAGGGCACTCGCTGAATGTCATCAAGGAATGGGATGTTTATGCGAACTTACTTAAACACTTCTAAAATATCACTGTATGGTGTGCCTTTATTTACTGGGTCAAGTCTATGTGGAAAAGGAGTCTTAGGGACATAAGGCGCAATAGGTGTTTCAGGCTCTTTTGATTCTTTAAGAGTAGGTTTCTCATCTATTTTCTTATCAATAGATCCATTCGCATGATTAGCTACTTTTTAACCAGACCTTAGGGTAGTGATGGACTTCGCTTCCTCAAGACTCCTATCAGGATTGGTGACTTCATACTGACCTTTAGGGTTAGGAACAGGTTGACTAAGCAACTTTCCTTTCTCTCTCTCACCTAAGGCGGTGCCTAATTGTCCCATTTGAGTTTCAAGCTTCAAAATAGACTGTTGGGTACCAAGAAAAGACTACTTAGTGGTTTGCATAAATTGTTACAAAGTGTCTTCTAAGGAAGATTTTCTTTTAGGGTAACAAACTGAGATTGTGACTGGAAACCTGGAGGATGTGATGGATTTGGGACTACAAATTGTTGCCCTCCATAATTCACTGGAGGCTGGTTTTGCCTCCAAGATAAGTTTGGGTGATTCCTCCAATTAAGATTGTATGTGGTAGAAAATGGACTATCAGATGATCTCTCAAAGAATTTAGAGCACTTGCTTGGTCAATATAGCTATCTGGAGAGGTATAAGGTGAATTGACAAACGATGCGCACCCCTCATTCCTAGCATTCATCACAGAATTCATAGTTTAACTTAAGGCTAGGGCTTCTACCTTCTTAGTAAGGTTTCCTAAGGCATTTTTTACATCAAAATCGTATTTTACCTCATATAAACCCCCCCCCCCTTTCCTAGGCTTCTCTATCTCATTAGAAAAATTCCAATGGTGAGAATTTTCGGACACGGTTTCAAGGAATTGTCAAGCATCAGTACTACTTAAATTCAAGAATTCTCCTTTATTCATAGACTCAATCAAATGACGATTTGACATGATAAAAGCGTTATAAAAATATTGTACGAGTCTCCATAATTTGAAACCATGATGTGGACACCTTAAAAGTAAGTCCTTAAATCTCTCCCAACACAAATAAAATTGCTCACCTCAATTTGAATGAAATCTGCAATTTCTCTTCTAAGGGTATTTGTTTTAGACATTGGAAAAAATTTTGACAAGAATTTACTAATTAACTGGTCCCAACCAGTGATTGAATTAGAAGGACGTGAGTTTAACCATGCATTAGCCCTATCTTTTAGAAATAATGGAAATAGACGAAGCCTCACAGATTCATCTAAAAAAATTTAAAATTGGAAGGTTGTGCATATGCCTAAAAATTCTTTGGCATGATTGTAAGTGTCCTCTCTATCTAACACATGGAATGATGGAATGAATTGTATTACACTAGGTTTAAGCTCAAAGTGTGTCACTCGAGTTTGTGGTAACACAATGCAAGAAGGGTGATTAGGTGTGACGGGTAAAAAGTACTCCCTAAGTGATCTCTTCTCACGTGCTAAAGGCTTCACTACTTCATTGTTATTATTATCATCATTCTTTTTAAAATTATTTTTTTTTCTAATTATGTGAGCAAAGCAAATAAGCATACAAAGACAAAGAAGAGAAAATAAACAAAATAAAAATAATTCTAAGGTTAACCTAAATAAAATTTAGACAGCTCCTAACTGTTCCAAGTTTCTTTTTAAAGTCCACCAAATTCGAAATTAATCAACCACTAGCCAGGTAAGTGTAAGAACGGGAGACTCTCTATCTAAATACGGTGACTAATTAAATAACCATACATTCTTTAGGCGTTTACCTTTTGAACCACTTGCCTAGACACCAGTAGTTTGATTAATTTAAAATTCAGACTCCTCTTAGATTCACTTGTCCTAATTGAACTCAAGAGTCCTAGGAGCTAACGTCTATTTGATTTTATTTGGTCAGTTATACAAAGTGTGGTTATTTGTGGGCTAAGGAATGGTGATGAAATTCCCACCTTATCTTGTTATGGATTTTTGCCCTTAATGTTATATTAAAGTTAAAAATGCACAATTAAAATAAAAACGGTAAGCACATAAAATGTCCTAAAACTATGTGAATTACGAAAAAAGGAGAAATTTGACGTACCTTAATCCTCCAATAATCACCACAGTTTATATTTAACAAAAAGTAAATAGAATAAAATAAAATAAAACCTAAGCAACAATTAATTTTTAAATAATAAACTAAACTACAACTAGTAAAAGAATTAAACAAAATTTAAATTAATTAATATTTCTAATAATCCCCGGCAACGGTGTTAAAAACTTGTTGTATTTAAATTTTGTAAAATACTCGCAAGTGTATGAATCTATTGTAAAATATTTTAATGCAAAGTACGAGGTCGAACCCACGAGGATTATTGAATAATTAATTAAATCTACACTACTCGAGAATAGCTCATCAGAGCATTAATGAGCTAAATAAATATAATATTCAATAACTATACACTGTGAGGTAACGGGCATAAACTGAAGCTAAGGGCAGACATTCCAATGGGACGAAAACAGAAGCTCTCATATAAAGCGCCCAGATCTGAAGAAGAGTGACAGAGATTTTTTACAAGAAAGAAAGAAATTCGCAAGAGTTCAAAAAGATAAAACTAAAAAGAATCTTGCATCGCTATTGAGTTCTTCAGAAAATTATGCTAAACGCAACTCAGTAGCACACCCAAATCTACACTACTTGATAAGAGTTCTTAGTGAACCAAAGTATCTAAGTCTGTTAGACTTATAGAGTTCTTAGTGAACTAGAGTTCCAAGACTGCTGATCTTGAAGGAATCTTAGTGATTTAAAAATTATAAAAGTATTCTGAGTGGATTTGCTGCTTGAAGAGCAGATCAGTGGAGTAGGAGTCTTATGGACTCTGAACCACTTAAAACTCGGTGCCTTTCATCTTGTGTCTTTTAACTGTTATATCTGCTATATAATTGCTTGTTGAATTATTATTTTAACAAATCAAGAAGGGGTAACTAAATCATATTCCGTTGTGCTAAACAAATTAATTAAGAATTCATTATCTTTTAAAAACAAAGCAAGAAAAAAGAAAAAAAATTAAAGAATCTATTCAAACCCCCTCTAGATATCTTTCGTGTCATTGGGAACTAACAATTTGTATCAAAGCAGGTTCTCACATTTGAAGCCTTTACAAGCTTGAGTAGATCTAATGGCACACAACAAGAATGGATCAGAACTCGGTGGAGGTAACAAACCACCAATGTGCAATAAAGAAAAAATTGTTAATTGGAAAGTTCGTATACAGGCTTACATGGATGCAATAGACGATGAGTTGTTCGAGACAATACTCAATGGGTCATTCATACTAATGAAGCTTGCTTTAATAATTGAAGATCCAGACAAGCTAGCAGCAAAGAAAAGAGAAGAATGGACCAACAACGAAAAGAAGGATGTTCAAAGAGATAAAAAGGCCAAAAATGTCCTAATTCAATCTCTAGATGATGAGCTGTTCGAAAACGTTGTCAACTGTAAAACAGCTCAAGAAGTCTGGCAGACTCTGTTGATCATGCACGAAGGAACAGAAGAAGTCAGAGAGAATAAACAATCACTGCTTATTCAGCAGTATGAAATGTTCACCCATATTTCTGGGGAGAACATTACAAACACCTATGAGAGATTCAACATGCTGCTAAATTCTCTCAAATCATTTGGAAAAGTCTATCCAAACAGAGATCTCATCATCAAATTCATGAGATTCTTACCAGGCAAATGGGATGTCAAAACCACAGCCATCAGGAAGTCAAAGAACTTGCATAAGATAACTGTACAGCTATATGGAAATCTTCTCACCTACGAGCTGGAGCTGAATCAGAGGGCAGAGACCCTATCTGAGGGAAGAAAGAAGGAGAAGAACATTGCTCTTAAAGTTTCAACTTCAGCTCACAGAAGCAATCTCAAGGATAATTCTGATTCTGATAATGATGAATCAAATGATGATGATGAAGGTGCTGCCATGTTAGTCAGACAATTCAAAAGATTCATCAACAGGAACAGACCTCAGAAGTTCAGAAGCAACAGCAGCAAAGAACCAACAAATGACCTTTGCCACAACTGCAAAAAGCCAGGTCATTTCATTGCTAAGTGCCCTAAACCCTTAAAAGAAGAGCTGAGGAGGGATAGAACAAAAGCAAATCCAAAAAGAGAATTCAAGAGCTTCCACAAGCAAAAGAAGAAAGACAAAAGCTTCATAGTTGAAGGCTCCTGGAGTGACTCAGAAGAAGAACTAAACTCTGAGTCAAGTGACGATGAAGAGCTACAGAAGGCCAACCTATGTTTACTGGCAAATGAGGAAGGACAAAGCAAAGAGAAATTCAACATAGATGAGGTATTTGACTTTTACTCTCCTGAATTAAGCATTGATGACCTTAGAGAAGGCATACATGACTTAATGGTAGAACTACACAAATACATGAAGATGTTTAGAAGGCTATCTAAAGATTACTCTCATCTAAAAGAAGATAAAGAGAAAATTAGCATAGAATTAGAAGCCACACTTCAAACTGCTAAACTTCATTCTAGTCTTGAGACTGAGAATGAAAAGTTATAAAGGAAAATTGAATTAAGCACTCAAAAATAGTCTACACTAATATCCAAAATTCAGGAACTAGAAAAGACTATTTCTATATGGAAAAATTCAAGTTTTTCTATGGACACCATGATCTCAAGCCAAAGAAATGCGACTGACAGATCAGGATTAGGTTTTAAGAATTCTTTCTCAGAGCCTAATATGGAGAATTCAAAGGAAATAAATAAAAGCAATTTTTTTAATCCTAATAAAGGAATTGTGTTCATCAAATACTCATATTTAATCCCTCCCAGCTGTCCACAATCTGTTAATCCTGCTATCATATTAGTCAATAAAACTCGTAGTGGTCTGGGATTCAGAAAACTGAAAAACAAGTCAACATATGTAACTGAACCTCAAAGGATCATAAAGTCTAGCAAAACTTACTCTACGAACCATCCTTACAGAAACCGTAGAATTTATTATCACTCCACGAATTATGAGAATCGTAGAGTAGCATAGAAGCAGAATGTAGATCAGCTCAACCGAAGGACTTTGAGCAATTATAATTCTCACAAGTCATGGACAAACAGGAATTCACATATATACATACACAATCGTCATATCAATCATAGTTATGATTTATCAGGCTATCATTATCATAAACTACAAAGACCTAAAATCAAACAAATCTGGGTCCCAAAAGGTACTAACAAAACAGGACCCAAGCAATTGTGGGTACCAAAATGAAGATTGATTTGTTATGCAGGTAAAGAGATTCATCTGGTATCTTAACAGTGGATGCACAAGACACATGACAGGAAATAAAGCTCTTTTGATAGACTACAAGGAAAAGGATGGTCCTACAGTCATTTTTGGGGATAACAATTTAAGAAAAATCAGAGGATATGGCTCAACTGGAAATGGTGCAATATCTTTCAGCAAAGTTGCTTATGTTGAAGGATTAAAGCATAACCTGTTAAGCATAAGTCAAATATGTGACAAAGGGCATCAAGTCACTTTTGTCAACAACCAATGCCAAGTCAGAGATTTGAAGTCTAACTCTCTAAAGCTAGTAGGAGTTCGAGAAAGAAATATTTACGTGGTCAATCTTGCCAAATTAAGTACAGGTGAAGTACTATGTTTCCTTGCTAAAGCCTCTGAAGATTTGTGCTAGCTCTGGCACAGAAGATTATCTCATCTTAACTTCAAGGATATGTCAAAGCTTGCCTCCAAAGACCTAATAAGAGGTTTGCCAAAGCTTAACTTCATCAAAGAAAAACCCTGCAAAGCATGTCAACCTGGAAAGCAAACAAAGAGCTCTTTCCAGAGCAAGACACTCAACTCAAATGATAGAGCCCTTCAATTGCTACACATGGATTTATTCGGGCCTATCCCAACAGCAAGCCTTGGAGGAAAGAGATATTCTTTAGTAGTAGTAGATGACTACACTAGATACACATGGGTGTCCTTTTTAAGCTCTAAAGATGAAACTATTTCACATCTTATCAAGCTTTTCAAACTAATCATGAATGAAAAAGGTGATAAGATTAAGGCCATCAGAAGCGATGATGGAAGACAATTTGACTTTTCAGATATGGACCAGTTATGTGAAGAAAATGGAATCATTCACAACTTCTCAGCCCCAAGGACTCCTCAACGGAATGGAGTAACAGAAAGAAATAATAGGACTCTGATTGAAGCTGGAAGAACTCTTCTTGCAGAAGCCTATCTTCTGAATATTTCTGGGCTGAAGCCATCAGCACGGCATGCTACACTCAAAACAGGTCACTCATTAACTCAACATTAAAGAAGACTCTATATGAGTTATGGAAAGGAAGAAAGCCAAACATAAGCTACTTTCATGCGTTTGGCTGTCTGTGCTATGTGCTCAACAACGGCAAGAAGCATCTAACCAAATTCCAACCAAAGTTAGATGAAGGAATATTCCTTGGTTATGCAACGGATAGTAGAGCATTCAGAGCATTCAAAGTATTCAACAAGGAATCCTTAACTGTTGAAATCTCTATCAATGTCACATTCGATGAATCTGATCCTGAAAAGAAAAGATCAACTCACAACGATTCATCAAATATAAGCTCAACAATCGAAGAACTCAAGATCATAGAGTCTGACTCTACGATCATGGAACCAGCAACAGAAATCGTTGAGCAAGTAGAGGAAATCGTAGAGCATACCACACACACCAGACATTGAAACTCTACGATCAAAACAAGAAGTTGATTTGGAAGAAACAAAAAGGCACCAGAACAGATGTTCCTAGCAGAATAAAGTGGACCAACGATCACACTCAAGATCTAATAATTGGAAATCCAGACGCCGGAATCAAGACAAGAGCTGCAACTTCAAATAAATATTTCTACCTAAGCTTTCTCTCACAAGTGGAACCCAAGAAGATCAAAGAAGCCTTAGGAGACTCAAGTTGGATAGAGGTCATGCAAGAGGAGCTAAATCAATTTGAAAGAAGCAAAGTATGGAGATTAGTTGTCAGACCTCAGCATAAACCAGTCATTGGCATAAAATGGGTCTTTAGGAACAAAATGGATGAAAATGGTGTGATTACAAGGAACAAAGCTAGACTGGTGGCCAAAGGTTATTCTTAAGAGGAAGGAATTGACTACGATAAAACCTATGCTCCAGTAGCCAGATTGGAAGCCATAAGGATCTTCCTTGCCCATGCTGCACACATGAAGGTCAAAGTCTTCCAAATGGATGTCAAGAGTGCATTTTTGAATAGAGAACTTCAAGAAGAAGTCTACGTGGAACAACCTCCAGGTTTTATCAATTCAACCTTTTCAAATTACGTTTATAAATTAGATAAAGCATTTTGTGGTCTAAAACAAGCTCCCAGAGCATGGTATGAAACCTTAACTAACTTTCTTATTAAAAAATGATTCACTAGAGGAAGAGTAGATACTACTCTATTTTTAAGAAAATATAAGGATAAAACACTGCTAGTTCAGATCTATGTGGATGATATTATTTTTGGTTCTTCAAAAGAAAAAATATGTGAAAGGTTTGCCAAGCTTATGCAGAGCAAGTTTGAAATGAGCATGATGAGAGAACTCAACTTCTTCCTCGGACTTCAAGTAAAGCAGACTGATGAAGGCATCTTCATAAACCAAGTCAAATACATCAAAGACTTATTAAAGAAGTATGACATGGAATCTACAACTGTCATGAAAACTCATATGCCTCCTGCCGCTAAGCTTGACAAAGATGAGAATGGTAAAAACACTGATATCACTCAGTACAAAGGTATGATAGGCTCACTCTTATACCTAACTGCTAGTCGGCCAGATATAATATGTGCTACATGTATATGTGCTAGATTTCAGGCTAACCCTAAAGAGTCTCATCTAATAGCTGTAAAAAGAATTTTCAAATACCTTAAAGGAACTCCAAATTTGGGATTATGGTATCCCAATGAGTCTTCCTTTAATCTAATAGGATATTCAGATGCTGACTATGCAGGATGTAGAATAGACAGAAAAAATACAAGTGGAACTTGCCAGATGCTTGGCAGCAGACTTGTATCTTTGTTCAGTAAGAAGAAAAACTCAGTAATACATCAACTACAGAAGTTGAATATATAGCTGCAGGTAGTTGCTTTGCACAAATCCTATGGATGAAGACTCAGCTTGTTGCTTATGGGTTTGAGCTTAAATCTATTTCTATATATTGTGATAATACAAGTGCAATTGCTATAACACATAACCCTGTCATGCATTTAAGAACTAAGCACATAGATATAAGATATCATTTCATTAGGGATGATATACAAAACGGTAATATATCATTTCACTATATCCCAACTGAAGATCAACTAGCAGATGTGTTTACAAAACCTTTAAATGAATCAAGATTTAATAAACTAATAAGTGAGTTAGGAATGCTAAATCTAGACTCTTGATATATATATATATATATATTCTATGTTTTGGAAGCTACTAACTCTGCAGGAAGAAAAGCGTTCAAAGAAGTAAGTAAAAAACAAGATCATAAAACTCACTCAACGATCACCAAGCCGAGGATTGTAAAGTACGCTTAAGGTCGTAGAGCCCACTCAACGATTGACAAACCAAGAATTGTATAGTACAATACAAATCATAGAGCTCACTCAACGGTTGTCAAGACAAGGATCGTAGAGTACTCCCCAATCGTAAAGCTAACTCAACGACCATCAAAACAAATGATGGCAGTGCCAAGAAGGATCATAAAACTCAGGGGGAGACTAAGGGCAAAATGGTTATCAACCAACTAAAAGTGCTCCTATCATAACTTGACACGCATCTCAGCAAACTTATAGGGAAGTTTTAAATATTTTGAAAACTGCACGTCGTTCATTATTCTTCAAAAAAATCAAAAACCTAAACCTCTCTATCTTTCTCTCTCTCAAAAAATTAGAACCCTAAAATTTCAATACTCAATTAAATCCATTCTTCCTGTTTCAGAAAATCAATCAAATGGCTCCTGCTCAAGTCATTTCTGGAAACGAGCTCAACTTCGAAGCATTCACGACAGCAGACAAGCAGTTCATAAGGATAATCCAGTTGCTAGAAAGGGCTGGCCTTCGAGAAGCTCTGGGAACAAATACGAGAATTCTAACAAAGCTAGTTCGAGAGTTCTATACAAATGGATCCTATGCGAATGGAACCCTAACCACCATGGTCAAAGGGGTTCAGTTCAACCTCACCTCTAAAAAGATAAACCTAACCCTAGGTTTCAAGCATGAGGGCCTCACGACTCTCAATCTAGTGAGCACAGAAGAGGGCTTGAGAAGAATGCACCACAAAAAGAATCCAGAGTTGAAAGGATTGAAGAAAAAAGAATTTCCCTATAAATATGAATTTTTAGCGGACATCATCGGAAAATGTCTCCTTTGTAAAGACTTTGCCCACGACTCTATCAACGAGCTCCAACTGGAAATAATGACAGCCATAGTAAAGAAGATGAATATCAACTATGGCTCCCTATTAGTTGAATGGATCGAAAATTGGATCCAAAATGCAGAGAAGGCGAAGGGCACCAGAAAAATGCCCTATGGGAGATTCATCAGCATTCTCCTTCAATCTATTTTGGGATACAAGATTGAGCACGATGAAGGAGAAGTTCTCAATGCCAATAAGAGGATGACTTAAAGATTGTTCGAAAACTGGAAAATAAACCCAGTTGAAAATAGAAAACTATCCCGGTCTGGGGATAGTGAAGGAACGCAGAGTGGTGCAGAGCCCTCACTGTTAAAGAACTTACCTGCAGAAGCAGAATTACAGGAGGTCAGCAAGTAATCTCCTGGTCTCAACAGAAAGAGGAAAGGAAAGAAAGCTCTTGAGATTGAAGAACCTCAAGGCTCATCAAATGAGGCCCTTGATGCTGCTCCTGAAGAGAAGGGTGTCTCAAAGGATGAAGATTCATATCTGCAAAGAGAAACTTGCAGCAAGTATAAGGCTGAGGAGGCCACTTCAAAAGAGCCAAGGAGAAAGAAAAGAAGGCTAGTAAAATTAGCTCAAAAAAGTTCAGTAACTGAGGGGGAGCTACATCAAAAATCTGACAATGATCCAGCTGAGGGGGAGTCATCAGTAATTCCTGAGTCAACAAAAATGCTCAGACTGAGGAGGAGGATCAAGAAGACATTTCAATCCCTTCAGTCACAATGAATATTGATGAAGAGGATGACATTGAAATAGTGGCAATCGGAAGAAATGAGCAAAGGCATCTTAACTATAACTGTCTGCTGAAGTTTTTGCCACTGATGTCATTCCACCGAGCCTTGGTGTACAATACATGGGATCAACTGTTCTGGACCTACAAAGCATATCCCAACGTGGTGATTCTGGCTCAAGGCTACCCTCACAACCTACATTTTGCCCAAAAGTTGATCTCAAACAACTCCTTTCCATCTTCAATAAGGCAAAAGGTACACTTCACCCCTCTCACATTTATACAAAATCATACACCTGCCTGGACTTTCAATCATTTTGAAGAGTTGTCTAACATAAGCACTCGAACAAGCTCTTCGTCCAACACTACCCCAGTCGTAGAGTCCTCGCACTCTATGGCTGATGGTCAAGGAAGCTTAAATGATCAAGACGTAGAGTGTCCTCAAGACTCTCCTCAAACCCAGCCTTCAACTCACTAAATGCCTCATGCTCAACCTTTATGACCTCCAAAACCTCTCCTGGCTCGAAGACATTCCTTCCACCTCTGGTCGGGAATACTTTCACATCCCAAGATCAACGACTGACCAGGGGAAAACAACTCAACTCCTTCAAGAAATTATGAACAAGATATCTCTGCTTCCCACTACTGAGGGATTAACTGAATTGACAAGCTATATGCACACAGAGATACAAAAAGACCTGGCATCTCAGTCCCAAAACACTCAACGGAGAATAGACAATGTTGTTACTGCTGTCAATGAACTTTTTCAAAATTTGGAAAAATAATTCTCCACAAGATTGAAGCAGTTAACAGTAGCAGTTTCTGAACATCTCGAGCATAGGGACAAAAAGTTTTTGGAAGCAATAGAAAATCATCAGAAGTGCGTTAAAATTCTTCAAGAAACCAGTGAGAAATCTATTGCTCATCCTGCTAACCAATTCTTCGAGTTGAAGAAATACATCAGCAAACAAACTCACCGATCAGATACTACTCTATCAGTGGTGGAAACAAAACAAATCCTAGTTGAAGAACGACTTCAAGAACATCGCAATGATGTAGCTGCCACTCAGACTCAACTTTAAGAACTTGTTCGGGGTGTGCAGCAGCTGTCAGAAGAAGTGGTCAGAATTAATGATGCCAACAAGGGGGAGAAGAAAACGAGCACAAAACAGAAGAGTTTGGTTATAGAACCAACTGTAAGTCAAAGCAGAAAAGGAAGAGCACCTCAAGGAATGAGAATGGTTCAAACATCAATTCAACCTCATAGGTTTGAACCAGTACCAACTCATCCCAGACAGGCCTCAGCTGTAAGACCATCTGCACCAAGTCATCAGGGACAATCTTCAACTGCAGGGCCATCTAGCTCACAAGAATAGCTCCAAGTTAAAGAAGAAGAAGCTTGGCAGAGGGAAGAGGAACTGAGAAAAGCAGAAGAGGAAATGAGAGCATTCTTCAGGCAGAGGGAGGAAGATGAGAGAAAGCGATGGCATGAAGACGAAAGAAGGAGACCTCCTAGTAGAAGGAGATAAGTTTTGTTTTAATTCTTTTTTACACTCATTGTATAACAGACTATACATCAGTAAATTCATATTTTTCATTAGAAAATACAGCTGCTCACTGTATGTTAGGCATTTAATTATTCATATGCATTTTGACTAATTAAGGTGTTCAAATTACTATCTGCTATTTATGTTGTCATCATCAAATAGGGGGAGATTGTTGAACATTGCATATTTAATTTGATGATAAGAATTAAGTTAATGAATGCAGTCAATAGCAGGATTGTAAAGTCATTTGATGACACATAATGTACAAGGACTTAGTTAGATAAGATCAAAGTTGTTAGGATGATCTTTTGAATATGAATGTATTGAGTTATGAAATCCTTTGATTGTTTATGATGTACAAGAACTTAGTTAGAAAATATCAAATCTGTTAAGTTAATCTTATGTCAAACTGATCGTAGAATAGACTCTACGACTCCAAGCAAAGAAGACTCAACGATTCAGTCTGTTCGTAGAGAGGACTCTACGACTTCGCGCAAAGAAAACTCAACGATTTGGTATGTTCGTAGAGTGGACTCTACGAATTTACTCAAAGAAGACTGGACGACTAAGACCGTTCGTAGAATGGACTCTACGATCCCATTCCAAGAAAACTCTACGACCAAAGAAGAAGCCCAAGCGTAGAATGGACTCTACGACTAACAGAGTAGCCATAAAGTAAAACCCTACTTCCTCGAGGAAAATTGTCTTATCAATAAGCAATCACTGAAGCAAGGGCAATCATAGAGCTAAGTAAAAACAAGAGACCTTTTGGGCAACACTACGATCTATACCTAAATCATCATTTGACTCTTCTCTTGTACTAAGACAGAAGCAACTTCGTTTAAAAGAACAATCTGCATCGATGTGACAGAAGAGCTTCTGCCAAAAGCTCAAAGTCAAAAATATCAAGGGATTGACCCAAGCGCACTATGCAACAGAGAGAAGACTTTCAAGGCAGTAAAGTCAAAGGATTGTGTCCTATCAATCCTATAGTATAAAAGGACCAAACGACTCTATGAAAGTTGATAGAAACCTACAACTGACATATCAGTCCCAAAGAGGAAAAAATATAATATTCAACAACTCTACACTGTGAGGTAACGGGCATAAACTGAAGCTAAGGGCAGACATTCCAACGGGACGAAAACAGAAGCTCTCATATAAAGCGCCCAGATCTGAAGAAGAGTGACAGAGATTTTTTACAAGAAAGAAAGAAATTCGCAAGAGTTCAAAAAGATAAAACTGAAAAGAATCTTGCATCGCTACTGAGTTCTTTAGAAACTTATGCTAAACGCAACTCAGTAGCACACCCAAATCTACACTACTCGAGAAGAGTTCTTAGTGAACTAGAGTATCTAAGTCTGTTAGACTTACAGAGTTCTTAGTGAACTAGAGTTCCAAGACTACTGATCTTGAAGGAATCTTAGTGATTCAGAAATTGTAAAAGTATCCAGAGTGGATTTGCTGCTTGAAGAGCAGATCAGTGGAATTGGAGTCTTGTGAACTATGAACCACTTAAAACCTGGTGTCTTTCATCTTGTGTCGTTTAACTGCTATATCTGCTATATAATTGTCTGTTGAATTATTATTTTAACAAATCAAGAAGGGGTAACTAAATCATATTCCGCTGTGCAAAACAAATTAATTAAGAATTCATTATCTTTTAAAAACAAAGCAAGAAAAAGAAAAAAATTTAAAGAATCTATTCAACCCCCTCCCCCCTTCTAGATATCTTTCGTGTCATTGGGAACTAACAATATCCACCGTTTTGAAAAATAAATAATCGTAGTTCTTATTTTAAATTTTAAATCGTAACCAGGATTAAATTAAACTAATTGAAACAAAATACATGATATTATGAATGAAACAATTTAATTAAACTCAATCAATAAATAAGAATTATTAACCATTAAAACCAATTAGAAATTAATAATGAATTTCAGTCATACATAATTAATAATGTTTCATCCTACACCTCAGAAAATGAATTTAGCAATACATAATTAAATCAAAAGCAAAAATGAAGTAATAAACCATCATGATTATGTGCACTGTTGCAGTTCCGTTGTGATACTGCTGCTTTGCCTTTATTGCTCCTTGGTGATGATTTATGTAAGCTGTTGAACTCCTTTGTGCCACGTGAATGATGCCAAGCTCGTTGGTGATGATTTATGTTATGGTTTCTCGATTTCCGTGCATTACTTGAATGAACTTTTTGTTGTTGCTTTTGTTATGCGTGATTGCTTCCGTTAATTCCCCTTTGATGCAAATTGCTAACTTCTTTTATAACCCATCCTGATGAAATGTTGTAACTTACTAGGAAACTTATTTTGACTTATCCTTCTCTTGCCTTTGTTTATCTTTTTTTATCCCTTTTGCAGAGTCAAACCCACCTTACAATACTCAATTCTTGAAACTCTCGTGAGACCCTCATGGCAGAGAATTAAACCTGCAATGAGACTCCTTATTTGAGCTTTTGAATTTCACAGCACCTTACTCACCAAAAATAAATTCAATTAGTATAAAATTAATTTAAAATTAACAAATAAATTTATTTTTTTAAGGGAAATAAATATATATAAAATATGTCCATCATATATGCAAGGACATAAACATGAACATGCACGTTGCGTTTTTTTATATCAAAACATTTTCAAGACTCGGTTTGGTTGGAAAAAAATGTCTGATGAAAAACAAGTTTACAAACAAAATAAAATAAAACTCATTGATTAAATAAACTAATATAATAAAAATAAAAAAAAGACAAAATTAAGGATAATGAAATGCATGAATTATGTGTTTATTACATGTGCTGTGTCTCAAGTGTGTTTAATGATTTATCAACATACATCAACGAATATTAATGAAATAGGGGAGTTAATTTAATGATATATTTTTTTCATCTAGAATATTAATGAAATAATTCATTTAATTTCTTAGAAATGTTTGTTAATATTACAGGAGAGACAAGCCTTTCTATTTTGCCAAGAAGATAGTCCAATTATATTCATAATAATACTGCTGCTGCTACTAGTGAATCTGAAAACGAAATTAATTACAAAACTTCTGTTTCTGAAGAATTCTTCTGACCACCCTTTACGAATGATCATCAGAAGGAATTGGAATCAACATCAGCGCCACCTTGCAAAGTTGAAGATCATAATTTTATGAGCCAAGGATATGGAAGTGCTTCAGCTTCAACGAGTAGCATTTCCGAGTATTTGATGGAGATTTTACCCGGATGGCACGCGGAAGATTTTCTTGATCCTTCGTGTTTCTGTAAGGTTGGCAGTACATGACATCCTTAAATACTCCTCCCTCCCTTTGTCTGTCTCAATTTGAGTTTCATTGATTCAAAATTACATGCGTGACGCGGATTTTAAGACTCACCGTTACTGTAGAATTTTTTTAGAGAATTTATATTTTTACAAGAAAATTTAATAGTTTCACAAGTCTTTCCTCGCATGAATAGTAAATAAAACTCACGTGCGTGTAAGTAAAGTCTTATAAAAATATCAAATTTTTCTTACAAAAATAACAATTCCCTTTTTTTATTTCCTCCATTCCATTTTAATAGACGCTTTAGCAGCTGCTTCTTTTTTTAGTTCCACAACATTAGGCGTTTCCCATCTTTCAAAAAAAGTAAAAAAAAATTAATTTCCTAAATGCCCTATTAACTTTATCTTTCCAAAAAAAAAATTACACAAAAATAATGAAAAAGATATGCAAGGACGGAGTTGAAAAGTCGCACTAAAATTTACCATTAATTATTGTTATTAATGAGAGACCTTAATATGTTTGTTTTTCTCCAAAATGTCCATTAAAATGGAATGAAGGGAGTATTAAAATTGAATTTCAGTTGCTAATAGTATTAGCTCTGAAGTTGGACCGTGTTTAAGAAAATCCGAAATCTTCAAAATGTTCAATTTTGGACAGGAACATGTAGAGATAATTTTTGAAATTTATGGCTTTGCTAATTTAAATTATTTGTGTTCGATTATGTTTTTCACCGTCTTAAGATAGCATGTTGGGACTTCTCCCGTCACATGATTTGGTACCTCGAGCTCCACCGATCAATTTCATTGAACAACAGTTGCAAGAGGCCAATCTTCCATCTGCCATGAAATTCAGGGCTTCCTGTAGAATTTTACATACGGAAAAGCTCATTTCTTTGATCTACTTTTCACTCCTAACGGAATTAATATTTTCATATGATTTTTCTCATATTAATAGTTAATGAGTTTCACATTCATGTTAGAGAGACTTATGTGAAACTATCATTTTGTCAGGTAAAAATATCAAATTTAAATGTAAAATACCATTTACGTTATGTGCTTATGTAGCAAGGATGGTTCAACAAACCGAAGAAGAGACCTCAAATAGAATTTTAAATCATGATTCATGATTGATAGATTATTAAGACAAACCTCAAATAGAGAGTAATGTAGAATTTACTTACAATTTCAAATAATCCTTTCCCATCACTAGAGGAGCCTGTGTGTCAATCTAGATTATGTACTTTTTAACTTTATCGATTTTCATAGATTATATTCTTTTTATTAGTTCGTTATAAATTATAAGATTAATATTAATTTTATAAAAATTAATTTTAAATATTTTTAAACTAAAAATTGAGATAAATTAATTTAATTTAATTTAATACAATTATAAATATCATAAATTACTTAAAAACTACTTCTAATTATAAATTTTATTATTTTAATGTATTACTATCATCCATTTTATATTATTTATCCTCAAATTATAATATCAAATAACGTACACCATAATTTTCAAATTATAATACTAAATAACATACTCCATAATTTTAAATTATATTATCAATACTAATTTGTGTCCTACACGAGCAAGTTATCAGTGTAATAATAATAATAATGTTTTTTGTTTCCTCTTAATAGTGTATACAGTCTTGAGAAAGTTAACATTAATAATTTGGGAGAGGCAATATTTACATCATTAAACTAAACTCCAACGATTAGGCCTGGAAATCAAGTTATGGATTTGGGCTAGAAATTAAATGATTCATGCAAGGGACGACAAAAGCATTGCTTGTGAAAGGTTACATAGTACTCCTCATATATTACAACGTCAGGTACATGGACAGATCACAACACTATGTTCAACACAACATGTCCAGCAAAGAAAACTTCAAATGTATGAACTTTTGTTTAATTTTTTTCTCTTCTTTCTCGTCCAAGTTGCTTCACTGCTTACACGTAACAGTGAGCAACTACATTTTCCTTTGGTCTTATTTACAGTCCATTGGGAAGAAATACACACGGAATAATACTATACCTTATAGAGAGAGGGTTACATACAGGTTGACCAATTAAAGAATGGCACCCGCTATGGCACAGAGAACACAACAAGCAGGTGAATGATGAATAATTCCTGCAAGGAAATGGTAATAAAAATATAAAAAATTTAACCTGAGAAAATGTCAGTAATTCATTCTACTTAATTAGGTAAACAAAATCGATCAAGCTTATGTATAAAATATGACCAAGAGCAAGACTCATAAAAACTGTCCCAACTCACAAAGACTTGACTATACTCTATGCATGTTGCGGCAAAGGAATAATGCTCTCCTTTCGTAAAATTATATATATAATTCTTGCAATGAACAGTATGAAAAGGGGAAACTGGCTTTCAGGTTCCATGTTCATATATTTTATGTCATGAATGGTCATGCATAATCTTTAATTTTTTCATGGAAAAGCAAAACACAATAACTAAATGCAATACCTTCATTTGAGGGTGTGAAGTATACTATCAAGAAGTGAAAGCAAAAATCCTATCTGCAATCTTTGTGCGACAAATTGGACACTCAGAACATGCAAGCGAACAAGATTTACACACTGCAAATGTTACCAAATGTCAGTTCCGTGAAAATATTGGGCAAAAGGCTTATAAAGGTCAAACAGATGAAGGCTCTAACTTACAACAAAAATGCCTGCAAGGAAGAAGCATTGCGGCAGTCGTTGATTCAAAACATACTTTACATACATGAGAATTTGCATCTCCATTTGGCAGGTGCATTAGTTCTTTTTCCTTCATCTCTTGCATTCGAGCCTGAATGCATTCATGTCAAAACAATAAAATTAATAAAACCACATTACGAACCCTAATCAAGTATACATTTCTGAGACCACTCTTAACCGGACTAAATTCTAACCTTATCTAAAGAAAACTAAAGTAAATTATAACATTGAAATAGACAGAACTTTCCACAATTAATCAAGCTATGTTGAAAAATTATTCTAATTGTGCATGCTAAACAAATCAATCATTCACTTGAACATTGCACAGTTAGTCCATTTATACATGTCACATACTTGCAAAACATAAGGTACTAAGGCTATGTTTGTTTACAAAAAATATACTTGGGATTAGATTATTTGTATTAATTTAATACTATTTCGGACTATTTTATCTCATAATGGGGGATTAAATAATCATGGGATAAAATAGTCCTATGGACTATTTTTTTTTATCATTCCTAAGGCTATTTATGTGGGATTATATAATCCCATGAGATTAATAGTCCCCTCATTTTAAGCTATTAAATGACTTTATGGGACTAATAGTCCAACATTAAGAGATTAATAATCCATCATTAAATGATTAAATAGTGTAAAGTATTATTAAATTAAAGTAAATAGTCCAATCCCAAGATTCTTTTTTGCAAACAAATATAGCCTAATAGAATCTGACAAGGATGACAATAAGAAATGCTAGCACGCCTTGTAAAAGAACGGATCAACATCTAACCTTACTTGGGGAACAGTTAAATACCCTATTACAATACTGTGAGATAAATAACCAAGGAATCAAACTATAAAAAGTTGACCACTTAAAACTCACAAAATGAGGGTCCCCCAAAGAAAATAACTTCATGTAACTTACAATTGAGTAGAGACGAATACAAAATATATATGTAAAAAATGGCAAGACATACAAGAGACAAGGTTTATGATATCGATAGCTTCAGAAACAGAGATGAGTTGGTCTGTCATCTGGTAGCTTCAGTTTACACAGCAAAAAATATCCTTGTAATATACTGTGAGATAGCTAACAGATGAATCAAACTATAAAAAATTGACCATTAACATTCACAAAATGAGGTACCACAAGTAAATGACTTCCTCTAACTTAAAATTGAGTAGAAATGTTGTGCACAAAATCTATATTGAAATGGCAGGACAATCAAGAGACAAAAGTCTATGATATCGGTAGCTTCAGAAATATACATGTTGACCACAAGTTGATCCCCTCACTCCCACCCTTAAAGCAAAAAAGAGAGGAAAATGGAAAATGAATATTGCAGAAACATGTGAGTGTTTCTTTTCTACTCTTTTGTTTCCTTCCTAATTAAAATGAAAATGATACCATGAAACAATACAGACATGCCAGTGCATGTGCACAAAAGTAAACGCAATTAGGAAACATAAATCTCACCTTCAATCGAGCTACAAGGGGTTCTTCCTTGGGAATGTCATGGGCTGGTTTTGTAACCTCAAAAACTTGCCTCTCTTTAAGAACCGAATTGTTGCTCTCACCATCATCTGTTCTTGGGTTGCTCACACGGTCTATTTCATCCTTGTGCTTCTCCGTAGTGTTTGATTCAGCTCCTCCCTCTTTCTTCAACTGAGCAACTAGAACCCACATGTTTGCTAAATCATTTTCCAAAGTGGCCTCCCTTTTCTTCACCTCTTCAACCTTCTTCCTGTATTCATCTTCTACAAATTCCTTTTCAGCCAAAGCAGCCTCAAGAGTGGCCTCCCTTTGTTTTCTTGCCTGCAACTCCAACTTAAGATCATCTAGGTCAAGGTTCCAAGAATCAAAATCATCATTAACCATTCCCAAAACTTCATTTGATC
Source organism: Hedera helix (assembly GCA_947179155.2). Lineage (NCBI taxonomy): Eukaryota > Viridiplantae > Streptophyta > Magnoliopsida > Apiales > Araliaceae > Hedera > Hedera helix. The sequence goes on along the minus strand of OX359284.1, from coordinate 3,309,475 downwards.
GGGCAGAAAGCCGGCCTCTCCGACCAGGTCTCATGCCATCACTTAATTTGCGGTTACCACCATTACCAGCTTGTAAACTTGAGCCTCTAGAGCTCATCAAATCTCGAGCACCCAGCAATTCTTTTTCCAGCTTTGCATTTTGTAATGAAAGCTTGGTGACCTCACCAGCCAAATTCCTCAGTTCAACAGCAGCGGCAGAGGCCAGTTCCTTGGCGTAAGAAGCTTCTTCAGACAGTTTTTGATTCTGCACACGTAATCCACTGTTTTCCTCTGAAATATGAATGTGTTCTAGCTTTAATTTCTCATTCTCAACCTCCTGCTTAGACAGAACAAATAAACAAATAAATAAAGGATGAAGGTGCAAAACTTACATATTAATCAAATCATCCTACATATTAAATCTACAGATATTGCCCCACCCTCCAAGTAAATCATCTTGGCACAGGAACATTTGGGCTATACACTAAATAGGCAAAAATACCAAGTTGAAGAAATTAGCCCTAGCATTCTCATACAATAAACAGTGGTGGGTATGAGTCTAGCAATGTGAGAGTAACAGAACCATCGCTTGCAAGAGATGTACAAACAGCAAATAAATAACTCAACTTGAAATTTTGATAATCTAGCAAAAGAAACCTAAAAAACTATAAAAATATCTTTTGACAGGCCCTTAAGAGCACAGTACCAACTTTATAATAATGGATGTAAAATATAGTGCTAGGAAGAAAGGAGCTACCCAACAAAGTAACATAACACTGTAAGAACATCAATATATATCACGGGGATTTGATTACAGTTGGTCACTGAGGCACTGTATCTGAACACTATAATATACACGGAAATGATTCAACAGTTACATTAAGGGTTTGCCACAATACAAAAATGGTAGATCCTTTTCCAGTCAAAAAATGATTCCAGAAAAGCACACAAAGAAAACCAATTTTTTTAGGGATAAAAGATCATCAGTCTCAGAGACATTTTAAGCCAAACATGTTGATGTACAACAAGAAACATTTGATATGTTTCATAGAATTTGTCATCAAAGATTACATATCAGTGGTTTTATCAGAATTAGGCTAGGACAAACTTTTAATAGGCACCCATACAGAAACTAGTAGAATCACACTTAGAAAATTATGAGACTCAAAACAATGATTATGTTTTCAGGCGTGCCAGGGAAACAACTCCACTTGATGCTTCCTAGTTCCTTTATGGCTGCCTTCTATCTACCAAGCATGTATGCAGGAAAAAAAACATAGTAGATTTAAGTTTTAACATATAACCTGAAACTTAATTTTCTTTTTCAAATCATTAGTGTATTCTTCAGATCCACACTGTTCATAAGATTTGTCACCACCAGCTGAAGCCAGCTTTTGTTCCAGCAGACTTATTTTCTCTTGCAGTTCCTTGTTCTCTGAACACTGAGAATAATAAAAGGGAGAAAACAAGGTTTCACACAGGGGAACTTTAAAAAATCACATCTGTGATGTACAGATATCATGGTTTATGTATAAAAAGATAAGTACATATTTCATGGTTTACCTTGTTCTGCAGTTGTTCTTGGAGGATGCGATTGTCTGCTGACTTAATCTGCATTACAGACCAAAACATATAAAAAAAAATGAACAGAAAAAAATTTGGCAGTAATAGGCAAGACCATTAAACACAACGCTAATACCAGATAGTGCAGTACAACGCAAACTTTCGATCTGGTTTTGAACAAATATAGAAACACATAGCAAAATTCTTGTACTGACCCCATAAATATTTCAATTAACAGAAACATTTAGTGGCTCACTAACCTCTAGTTCAAACCCCTTTTCATTACACTGGGTCATCAATCTCATCAAGGTCTGTTGTAAAATCAGAAGAAATGACATAAACATTGTGCAATCTATCCATTATTATATAAAACAGCAAATTTTTAGGACATGAGGAAAATATTATTTGACAAAAAAGGATGACGAAGAATATTTAAACATACCTGCTGCATATCAACCAATGATGCATTCGCAACTGAAGATTCACCACTCTCAATTATCCGTTGTTCTAACACCCTCATTTGCCTTGTTTTTTCTTGGATTTCACGTTCTAAGTTCTGAATCTGATTATGAGAAGCAGGTACTGACAATTAGTCCAAACTCCAGCGTTAAAAAAATTGAACTCAAAAGACAAACATAGGTTTAGCAAGGTTACCACCATTTATTCTGTATTACCATTGCATATAAATGACAATATACCTTCTGTAAGTAAAAAAAATAAACTGCCATTATCACTGTTGTAAACAATATGAAATCTTATTCTTTCTAATATACGCGAGACTACTCTAGACACCAATGGTTGCCATACAACTATATTTATCTCACCAATAGGTATTTGCAAGTTTGACTCTTATTCATAATAGAAGGGATTTGTGTAGGGAGCAGCAGCACCACCCTCATTGTGTGATATTGTAAAGCACACTAAACTCAGATGCTGGACAGTGAAATACTTCAGACAGAATAAGACTGCGTTTCCATTCAAAAACCAATACTAACCACATATGTTGATTAGGTATCAACAAGGGAAAATTAGAATATAAACAACTTTGAAATTATCTTAAAGAATCCTATAGAAAGAAGGTACCCAACATAATCACTGTAAACTAACTGTCAAGTAAGCTTGTACATCGTCTGCATCCAACTAACTGCCAAGTAAAGTTGATACATCGTGTTGAGACTATACAAAGCTACAATTTTTCCATGCATGTTCTAGCAGTGTGAAACATAATTCCTACCAATAAAATTTGGGGTTATGGGGTTATTTTTTTACCGCATGATGTTTAATATGATTAGAAATAGAAAGAAACTTTACTTGAGTTTTGAAGCTCTGAGGATCATTAGAAGATTGCTCCATTAAACGCTTCAAGGTACTGGTACTGAACGCAATCTCGCCTGCAAGCATTTTGACTTGCTCAACAAGTAGGTCCATCTGATCTGACATTGTCATACCACCCTACAAGCCAGCACAGGCATTAAAGCTAGATGTTAAGCAAAGAAGAATTTCAAAATCATAATGAAATACAATGTAATCTTCAATCAAAAATAATACTTGTGAAATTACAATTCCGTATCTCCAAATCACATGGTTGCATAAAAAGACTAGGACACAGGGCATAAACATACTATTGGCGGCTTCGAACCACAGGAAGAACCACTGATAAGTTCGCCCGCTTGAGTTGATTCGGTTATTGTACTGCCACCTGTTGATAAATCATCATTCCACTTGCTGGTAGATCTTCTGTGTTTAAATTCATAAGGATCAGTTCCCAAAACAGAAGATGGAGAGTCTTTCTGATTCTCGGTATCCATCAGCAAAGAACCATCACGTAGACCATCCAACTTCTGTACAGTAAGGCAATAAGACATCAAAACAAAAGGAAAACCAACTCCACATTTTCTTCATAGCAGACGAATGAAAAACCCACAACAAATCTAACTGAGAGAAACCCAGCAATTATAGTACTGCAACCAATTCAGGGAAGATCCACATGATAGTTACTACAAAGTTCTTCAATAACAATTTTTAACCAGCTTGTATCAACATAGGAATAACGTCAACCAACCATAGAAACGCTTTCCAAATTTAAAACAAGAAGATGAAACTTTTTGTTTAATTTTTTATCCGGACTACTCATAGAATATCAATTTTTTAAAAGCTTAAAAAACAACAATTCAAAGTGGTATAAAATGTAAATGTAAAGTAAATGTCTAATTCACATGAACTAACTCGGAAAGAGCAGCTTACATCATCCTCGCCAACAGAAAGACTCCTTTGATGACTGGAAAAATCACTCAAACCAGGAATTGTGTTTTTTGAAGAAACTAGTATTAGCTTGGTTAGCCTCTGAATTCTACTCATTAAAGCAGCCTTCGCTTCTTCTTCTTCTTCCAATCTTGATTGCATCTTCACTTGCCCTTCTTCCAACTATATAACAAACATCAGAACTCAACATACCAGAAGAAGCTAAATCGGCTTGGTAGTCTCAGAGAGAGAGAGAGAGAACAAATTCACAACCAAATGAGAGGGTTCATCTTTAAAATAATTAATAATATGAAATCAAAAGTTTTGCCTTAGTAACATAACTTAGCAAATCGCTCCATCATAACCAAAAAAGAAAAAGCATGTGAAAGAGGACATGCAAAAGGAAACCTTTTGTCTTAAGGTCATAATTTCCTCTGGATGGACACCGACAAGCATCCCCTTCCTCAGCTGATCCAATTCTTGTTTAAGGACTGATATTTCTTTTTGATATTTCTTGATCAAAGATTTTTCATCAATTATCTGAATAAAACAAATTTCAAAAAGTATAACAGTGAGCTTTTAGTGTTTGTTTCCCAAATTCTTCAGCAATGCCATATCATATCCTAGTTTTCCAGCAAACCTTATTACGCGAGGCATAGATTTCAACACGCTTTGCCCTGCTCGCAAATTTTAGTGTATTATGAGTTTCCTCCATATTACTTGATGCAGGAGTAATCGTGCAGATAAGCTGGGAAGAAAGGAAAACAAAAGCGAGAGACAAGTCAATTTTTTTCCCAATGCTGATATTCCCTTCTATTGTTTTACAAGTAAGGGAAAGGTGAGTGATATAGGGTAAACCAAATTGCATCATGAACATGCAGTTCAGCACAGAAAATGAGATTGACTTCAGGATAAGATTAAACAATTGTTTCAGCAGTAAATAACTCCAGTTTCATCCCATACATACCGAAACATGTCCATGCCCACTAAGCGAAGATTGCAGCAGGCGAGTAAGCTTAGAATCTCGATAAGGAACATGAGATGCCTTTCCCTCACTTAATTTTCCAATTACCTTCAGATCATAATGTGAACTAAGTTGGTAAAATGAAACCTAAAACAATACTTTCAGAAAAGTAATAGCTTGCAGTGCAATGATACAAACTGGCTTGACAAAATATAAATATGCAGGTAACAGTCTTAAGCAAATGTCAAAACTATCTAGTGAGAGACTCTATCCAAATTTTATGATAGACAAGAATTATTTGAAGCTTACAGTTCCAAGAGTTAGAAGACTTTTGTTTATGTAAGATCCTTCCTTTCTCCTTAGTCCAGTGGTTTCAGTTTTTGAACTCTCAGATCCAGCAAGATCAATTAAGTTCTACATCAAACAGATGAGAGAAATATTAAGATACAGGATGTCAAGACAGGAAAAAAAAATCTACTCTTGAGTTTCATGAATGACTTCGGACATACAAGTTGGGAAAAGATCACTCCATCATATTCATCTCCATGCACACTACTTTCAATCATCTGCAAAATTAGTGGAGAGATAGAGACTGCTGATTTAAGAAATAATCGCAACATATGGTTTTAAAAGGCTGTCTAAAAAAATACTGATCACAATAAGGAAATATAGTAAAACACGTGGGATTACAAGGAAAAAATACAAATATAAATAATTAAAACACACATATACAAGACTTAAACCAATGGACTGAAACTTTTTCATTCTTCACAACAAAACTACTATTTCATCCAAGTTTAAGTCAAAGAACTATATTAGGAGAAGCAAGTAATGTTACCCAAATTGTTATATAGTCTAACCCTTTTACTTCAAGAATTTCACAAGTCCCGAGAACACTAAAAACTTGGCCTAATTGCAGATTTTACATTATTACATCATCAACCTCTCATACACAAAATGCAATTAAATCTCAAGATAGCCAAAAGAAATAGGACATGTCAATTGTAAACCCAAGAAACATTTAAACAATCAGGATATATGATAATGAATACAGCTTTGGATTGTAAGGGTCAAATGACTCAAATATTATAATAGATAGATCAGACACTTATTTCAACACAAATAATAAAAACAAAAAATGTGAAATGTGAAATGCATACCAGAGTAAAAATTGTGTGACTGCGACTACTCAGCAGGTTAAAATTGTTAGAGCCAACATGTCGGTGCTCTGTCATCAAAGCAAATTAGTGAAAAAACAGAACTTAAAGATTAAGATATCAATCGTTGAGCTACAAGGACAGGCCAAGGAGAGAAAGAAAGGATATATATTTGTTTTTATTTTTTATTTTTTTTTATGAAGGAGATGTTTCTGTGATACCTTCTCCGGCGGCAATAAAAGAAAGAGCATGGCCAGGTGATAAGACAACTTCTTCCTTTATACCCTCAACATAAGTACCCTGTTGATAAATAGCTTCCATTAGTATAACAACCATATATGAAGCAAGAGCAAGAGGCATCAGTTATTTGATAAAAGGTGAAAGTAACTCCAAAAATAAAATTTTCTACAAATGGATAGCCATATTTGCTCACAATAGATTAAAGCTGAAGTAAGAATCCACAATGCAAATTGAAACTTAAAATTTAAAAGCAGTACAATGTTTGTGTACATTTTAATAAACAGGGCGGGCTTCTACGAAAAAGAAATTCCTTTCAGTAAGTCAAATTTCAAGCATGTTTGATCTAAGGGGAAAAAACTATTAAAAAAATGAACAGAAAATAAAGGGGATTGAAGTATAACAAGTATAATACCCCAAAAAAAACAAGGATCAGAATTTACAGAGTAATTATAGAGACCTGTGCATCTTCTCTTACGCGCAAATTTTGACCGGTAGGATCAAGCAAGTCATTTATAACCTGATATCAGAACCATAAGTAACATCACAGATCAGAAAATTTCCCATGTATGAAGAAACAACACAATCATTTGAGAATGAATTCTAGCAAGCCACATGTCAAAAGAAGGATAATTTCACCATATTAAACCCATAACTAAACAATCACTCACACATTCGAAATACTAATAAATCAATAGCTGCTTAAAGATAGCATGTTCATTACTGTGCAAATGTTGACTAATATGCCTGCAGCTATATGCTAATAAGCTTAGAAATGGTAAAACTGACCTCATTATAGATTTCAAGATAGGATACGCGAAGTAAGAACTCCCGACCTGGTGTCTGGAGAAAGAACAAAATTATTAAATCATAAATAAAACCACTTAGAAATGGCATGAATGTGTTGCTACTAGCAGAACAGAATCAACAAGTTGGTGCCATCACATAATCAACAGAATATCATGGACACTGGGAAAGGTATATACATGTTTTGCAAGTAAAAAACTTACATCTTGAATCATACTGAAGACATCCTTTATTGCCAACGGTATTATACCTGGAGAATTTTGATCTCCCTGTGAAGAACATCAAGGAAAAAAATATATCAACAAAAAAATACGTGAATTCAACAAGCATATGACACGAAAGTAAAAAGTTTATTGAAAAAAGACTAAGACTATTGACATAATATCTTACATAGATCGTTAATCGTTGTGCCTATCAACAGTATGTGTGTGTGTATAGGAGTATGTACCTAGAAAACTTCATAGTTAGGGTTTCTTGGCGGAAAAAAATAGCAAATATATGTACTAGTATAGGAGCACGCTAGCAGCTGTAACATGAAATATGAACTGAAACATGCATGTATTCAGCCTTAATGTCAAGTGTGTATATTGTTTGTCAACTTTTCATCAACCGTTCATTAAAACATTGCTTAATTTCTGTTAAATAAATTGCATGTTATATAATTTATAACACATCGCACTAAATCCCTTCATGAATCTGGCCATAGTAAATACTGGCACATTGCCTTTTAAAGTTTTAAGTAAGAACCCTCTAATACATAGCAAGGAGACCGGAACAAGGATGAATGAAAAATACTAGTAATATCATTCCATGTTTTGCCGCCATTTAATTTATCTAATTGATAAAAAAATCCATAACTAACTAATATACTTGTATGGCAAATAATGTTGCACTTAACATATAAGTAACCAAAAGAAATGCATAAAACTTAAATTTTTTAATTACATATAGTAACCAAAGAAAATGCATCACTGTCAAGATTAGACTTACATGCATAGTGTGCGTCTTCCCACTGCTTGTAACACCATAAGCAAAAACAGTTCCTACATTATCAGCAATCTTATATTAGTTTAAACAACTAACACAGTAATATAATTATCAATTCTAGAAGTACATACAAAATTGGAACAACAAGAAGAAACATCATAGCTATCAGACAATCACAAGTAATATTTATTCTTAACTAGGAATATAAACTATCAATACGTCAACCGTTACTTTGCCCTCAATTAGGATATGTTACACAATTTCTAATACATTAGCATTGTACTAGGAATCCTTTGCATCAAATAAAACCAATATGCCTCATAAATTATTAATTATGTAAAGTGCATACCATTTACTCCTTCCATTGCATTTTTTACAACAGGTCTAGCAGCTACTTCATAAACATCCTGAGTAGCTGTGGAAGGTCCAAAAACCTTATCTGCCATTATAGAAATTAATAAAACAAAGTTACAGCTTCAATGCAGCACCATTAAGAACTCCAGTTTCAATGCAAATTAGTTAATTGAAACTAAACCAGCCACTTCAGTTTTGGTCTTCTAAGATAATTTAGTCAAAAGCTTAAATAGTGAAGAACTATACCAAATGCATAAGAAGTCATCGGATTAAACTCATTTCTGACAAGTTTATCACCATCAGCATACCACGCAAGTTCATCGCCTTTCTGAAATTCCCTTTCACTACCAAAACAAATTCAACATTTCCAAAATCAATCCACATTGCCTAAATCACAAACCCTAGGACAAAACAATCAACTCCAACCCAAAAAAAAAAAAGTCAATAGATCTAAACTAATTCAATCAGATCTAAAATTAATACCTCAGAGGCCGAAACCGAATCGTGACCGAAATGCTATCGGCGGATCTCGACGTATCCACCGGCTCCCCAACCAACTCATCCGTCAACGAAAAATTAACCGGCGTACGACCTCCATATCCTTTCGAGTACGCCGAATCGCTCCGACTCCTATTCGGAGTCATGGATCTGGTATTATATCCATTGCCGGAGCCGTAAAACGGAGTCGCCGAGGAGGAACAAGAACGAGGCATAAGCTTCCCGTTCATAAACGAAGAAGAAGAGGAAGAAGATGAGTACGGACTTGACGGCTTCCGGTAGTGGAATGGTGAACTGCTTCGTCCTCTAGACGAAGAGGCCGCCATTGCTCGATTTCCTCTCTCACCTACTGATCAATTTAGCGTGTGAATCAAATTAGAAGATGAGAGAGAAAATATAAGTTGGAGAAGAAAAAGAATATGTCAGAGTTTCACATGGTCTGATTCACTAAAGCGAAGAACATTGTCCATTTTTAATTTAGTGAGAGATACGCTGCTATAGCTGTAGAGAGAGAAAATTTGCTATATATATATATATATATATAGAGAGAGAGAGAGAGAGAGAGAGAGAGAGAGTTTGTTTGAATTCTTGTTGTTGAAGAAAAATGAGAGTTGCAGAGAAGACTCCCTAATGACTGGGGACGAGTGGGGTGGAGGTTGTGAGAGCTGAGAGGGGACGGAAGGAATTTTTTAATTTTTTTAAAATTATTTTTGAACTGGCGAAATTGTGTTTAAAATTTTAACTGGGATTTTACTAATCAAACGGGGAGGGTGACGTGGCAGGTGTATGGGGTTTTCAAAATTGGTGAAAGTGACCCGCGCTAAACAGAAGGTTTGTGGATTATTTTAAGAAATAACGTATAAATGAGCGGGAATAATAACAGTGGGCCGCCGCTTCAAGACTAATTGAAATTAACCTTCTCCAAGATTACACACAAAAAAATGATGAGAGCTTATCCGAAAACAAAATATTTATTTATATTCTCTGTTTTAAATTATAAAATTATTATTTTTTTTAAAAAAATAATTTAAAAAGTAACGTGATTTATTTAAATTTTTTAAATAATAAATTTGTAATTAATAATTTATAATTTTAATGATATAAATTAATTAAATTTATCTCAATTTTATAACTCCTTTTCTGATAGAGGGGGGTGAGAAAGAAATGGATTTTCATAGTTCATATAAAATTGATTCTCATCATCTAAATGTTGATAATATTTCCCAAATTTCAAGTATTAAGAAATTGGCAAAAAGAAACGTTGCCTGCACTCAAGTTAACAGCGACATATGCATAAACTATATATCGAACGTTAGCTTTTTGTAGGCTCCGCGTGTGAATAAACATTATTGGCATATTTCAAGCTCAAGGCCAACTTAGACATATAGCATGTTTTATACCAATATAAAAGATAATTATATTAAGGAATTGAAATGCTATTATTATATTAGTTATTATTTTAATTATTTTGATACTTAATTGTTTTATTTTATTACTTAGATTAAAAGTATTTAGGTGAGTAAAAGTCCTTATTATTATTTTAGATAGTCTCAAGTTAAATGTCTATTTATTTTAAATAATTTTATTTTTTTTATAATTTATCTATAATATTTTTAGTATTAATTTTCATATTTCTATTCTCTATGCATATTTATGGAGCATCATTAATCATATGCAAAAAATTATACAATTAAATGAGAATTTAAATATGAACAATTTTGTCATTTTATCATCTTTTTTAATATGCACAAAAAGTCAATCAAGATTTTTATCTTAAGACGAAATGAGTATTATTTTTTTTTAAAAAAAATTCTAACTCAGTTGGAGAACTAAAATGAATTCGATTAGTCCGATTTTGGACTATATTAAGACTTTTACCAATCAAGGGCCACATTAAAATTGGGTGACAATTTAAAAGGACAATTTTACTAGTCTTCCATTAAGTTATTCCAAAATTTAAAAGTGAAAGATACGTTGTATCGTTAACATGAAAAGCTCGGTGCATAAAGATTTCCAGATAATCTTCCACGTGAGTAGTGTCTTTACATGTCGCACTTTAAGATATTAGGAGGGGTGATCTCATTTCTTTTTGGTAGCAGGCCGTGACATGTGATGCGTCCAAAGTCGCATCCTTTTTTGGAGAACTGGTGAGGGAGTTTATCGTCATTTTGCTTATTTAAACCCTAGACACAAAAAATTATTTAACGGTCCCGAGACAAATTTATGTAGTGTCTCATATTAATAAAATCTCTTTATTTTAATGATATTTCACGACTTAAAATTATAAATCTATAAAAATAAAAAAAAATCATTAACCTGAGACAGCCGATAAATTTATCTCGTAACCACCGAATAACTACTCTTAAACACAAATAGCTAACGAGGGGGTTAAGATTTGATGATTTTGATCAACTGCCACTAATTTACCTTATTTCAATTAATTAATATTTAATGCACATGCACCTAGTAGGAGGTGGGGTCCAATTATTAAAACAATTTTTGTAATCAAAACACCAATAAATTTTGACACTTTGACACGTTATTGGAAGACCAATAGAAAGCTTTTGTCGGGTTAAAATACGGTAACAATACCACTCCCTTTGTCAAGAAGAATTAAGTTCAATTTATAGTAAAATAAAGCTCAAGGATTTCAGTATAAATACTTCATAGTTTTAAAATAAGAAACACTTGTTTGATTGGAAGATACATAGCGGTATAAAGTTCTGCATACATAACTTTGAGATCCAACTTTTACATTCTGTAGGGTTGCGTATTAACTTGGACAAGTGAGTGGTATATATTGGGTCTCGTTTTCAAACAACCCATTAAACCTTAGGCACTTACACGACCCCTACGTTCGATAGAGATTTAGACACACGCCTTGTTGCTAAGTCGTCGTATATAGGAGCGGAGTCAAGAATTTACATTAAATTGAATTGGTTAAATTTATTTCAACTTAAAATTATTTTGAACTGAATTGATTAAGACTATTTCAACTTAAAACAACTTGATTATATAGTATATCTAATAAATAAAAAAATTGAAACTAGTTACAGCTGACAGAGCCGACTAGTAGTTCCGCCCCCGATCATATCCAATACTACTTTTCTTATGATAATAGTATTTTTTTAATAAGATCTCTACTATTAATAATTCTAATCCCATTTAGGTAGTGTAGTTTACTATAAACACAAGATAAATAGTAAATGTATTTATATAATTTTTTAATATGCTAAATACTTGTCATTTTTATTATTAATCTATTTGAGATATGTTCTTACTCTCACATCGAAAGTATATTTCACGTCCCAAACCGTCAAGTATTTATGATAATTCTTTTTGTATATATTTACGTCCAAGTCGATAACTAAATATGCAAATAAATTTAAACGTTAAAATATTCCATTTTCAATTATAATCATACTATAATGTTTTATTTTTTACTTCTAGCCCCCAGAAAAAGAGTCTTCTTAGTTTCAAAAAAAGTCTAAGATGCCTAGTTTCTGAAAAAAAAACAAAAAAAAACTCAATAAACATAAACAATCAAATATTTAGGTAATTATCAAATTGATATTTGTCCTTTCTAGTGTTAATCAACTAAAGGAGACCCGTTAATTTGTCGCATATTCACGTCATCATCCTTGTTTGTCTCGAGGAGACGATACTCGGGAAAGGAAGATACCTAATTTGCAAACGGCACTTTTCTCGAGCAATGCAATAACGATAGGAAAATTTTAGACTTATTTTTTTTTTCTAATTTTTTTATTTATATATAAAATAAATGAGTGTAATTTATTTATTTAAGTTAAAAATAAAATAAAATAAGATCACACTCACTTATCTTATATACCGATAAGAAAATTGAATAAAAAAGAGTGGGTAAGCACTCATAACAATATTAACATATAAGTGCAAACATTAAACGTTTGTCAATCCAATGGATGAATATATTATTTAGAAAGTGGAAATTAAGATACGATTGAATTGAAAAAATAAATAAAATAATATACTTAATAATTATTTTAGATGATAAATTAATTTTAAGTTTAAAAATATCTTACATTAAATTTAAAAAATTAATAATAATTTTATATTTTAAAACAGAATGAGTACTGTATTTTAAATGTAATATTTTAATGATAAATTTTAAAAATTGATATTTTTATATGATATTCTCTCGTATGAGAATAAATTGGATCACACTTTCGTGTGAAAGCGATAATTATGTGAAAATATTAAAGAAATTTTGAAAATGATGCTTTCCTGGATTTTAGTCTTAAAAAAATTATTCAAAACGACTTTATTTATGCGTCTCTTATGCAAGTTTTGGTACTACTTTATTTAAATTTAAGAATTTTAAATTAATTTTTAAAAATTAATATTTTGAAATAAAAATATTATGTAGAGAGAGAGAGAGAGAGAGAGAGGAAGCCCTTGCCTTCTATTTTACCTACCGAGGCTAAAAAGAGAGAATCTAATTTTTATATTTTAATTTTCCATATGATACAAAAGATGCTAACAACTTCCTATTATATATTCTTTTGGTTAAACGACTACCGTATATAAATCCATAATTTTATATTCCATTTGTGGAAGAGTACAAACAAAGAATAACCGCACTTGAGTTTCTATCATTGACCCTTACTTAATGTTTGTTGATAGTCACATGCAAACCTTTATGCTATGTTTCAATTGAGGAATTAAAGAATAAGTTTACAAATATAATTTTAAATATAAATTTTTATCTTATCATTAAAAAATAGGATTTGATATTAATTTTTATGTCAACCCACTTTTTAGTGATGAGATGAGAGTTTGTCTTTGAGTTTGGTGTTTATGTGTGTAGATTTATTCAGAATTAAATTGAATAAAAGAAGTAATAGAATAAATATATATATTAAAAAATAATATATTAGATAATTATTTTAGAGGATAAACTATTCAAATGAAAATAAAATTCATTTCATTCATTTGTTTTTTATTTTATGTGAAAAGTGATATAATAAAATATATTATAATGAAATGGATATGTGCGATAATTTTGTTATCATCTTACACCACCTAACTCCACCAGCAATTAAATATATATTTAAAATATCTTAAAATTATTTCATTTATTCTTTTATTTAATTTATTCAATTCAAATGCAACATTATTGTATTAGGCGTGGGGTGGTACTAGTACAAGCTTTGAAGCCCGTGCAAGACACGGACAAAATTGTAAATATGTTAATGGGTCCGCTTAATGTGTGTCTTAAAGACATACACTAAGCGCGAAAAATAAGATATGGGACCCGCTAAAAATTATTTATTTATATAATTGTACTGAATTCAATATATGGGGTCCATTAATATATTATTTTTTTATACATTGAATTCAGTGCGCGATAAACAAATAATATTATACATTATTTTTCGCGCTTGTGTGTGCCCTAAGTGCACACATTAAGAAAATCCTATGTTAATTTATCTGATACGGATAAACTTGTAAATATGTTAATTTATTTGAATATAAATTAAAAAATATTATTCAATAATAGAATTATTATTTAAAGTATAATACGAATTAAATTGAAATAAAATAGAGTATTTGAGTCTTTTTTCATTTTATTTATCTGTTGGTTTATAACAATATTTTTTTTGTGTATATTTATGTTTATTTAGTTACAATTTGCGTTGATAGATGATATCATTACATGATTTAAACATTTGATTTAGAATCTTTTTTTTGGGAAAAAAAAAGTTTGAGAACGACTCTTCAAAATAAGAGTTTTATAGGAGAAAAAGAGTTTGTGAATGAACGACTTTTTGCTTTTAAAATTCAAAGTGGGTTAAATCAAACTCGGTTAATTGACTCATGACCAACGAAATTGACTTTGAATAATTAGATTTTGGATCGTCTCTTACGCTATTATAACAAAATTGACTCGAAATAATTATATTTGAGATCACCTTTTGCGTTGTTATATATTAGTATTGGTATGATAAATACATCTAGCATACATATAGGTAGTTTCAACGTTTTAAGGTGGAGTTTGGTTCACATCAAATTAATGTAATAATTTTGTAATACAATATGTTATTATATTAACGTGACTTTTATTTTGATTGGTTTAGCTATTACATGTATTAACTTATCACGGACACAATAATATTATATTAATTTTTAAACTTTTCATTACATTCTCCAATTAATGAATTGGCCTATTATATTCGTAATGCAATGGGACATAAAAACAAAATAATAACTATTACAATTAATTTGATATTTTGACTTATAATTTATTTTATTCATTACATACAATTATATAATTTAATGAACCAAACACAATTTTGAATATAACGTAATAATATTATAATTACTACACAAATACTAAGAACCAAACAAATAAATACTCTATATTATAATAATCTATTACTATTCTATTATAATTATATTGTATTACGTAGACTATTACATTATATCAAATTTCTATTCGGCAAATCAAATCCCACCTAAGTGATTTATAGACATACCTTAATGAAATTTATTATAATTTGGTTTGCACGCAGATAAACTTAATTTTGTAATAGGCGTAGATTATTCAGACTTTATTTCAAAAGTTTAATGACATTTTTATGATTAGGACGGTTGGCATAGGCGATCACTTGAAATTCTAATTGCGTTTAGTTCGTTTAATATATTATGCCACTTTGTTTTTTTATTTATTACATATTTATATACTTATAATGTTCATTACGTCCATAATGATAAACTACATGGAATACGTAAACATAAGAATTATTAGTTATTTATGTGACATTTTGATTATAATTCCTTATCATTCAACTTTTATAATGTAACACTCCCTCGTTTTCATTATATAAGTTATTTAAGATATAATTATACATATTAAGAAATTTTATTAATATTAATGTTAGTTTAAAATTTTATTACTACTCATGTACTAATTAATTATTCGCCGTCCTATCTCTTTTAATTACTTTATCTTTAAGGGTAAAATAAAAAATGATTATATTTTTTTTCTAAATATATGTAAAATGTCTTACATTTTAAAAAGAAAATTTTTTCCTCTAAAATGATTTATATAATAAAAAGGAGGGAATAACAGATTACCATTCTATCACACAATTGATATATATGAACCAAGAACGTTGACCATAACGACACATTATTATTTATATTTTAAATTATAATATTAATATTAATTTTAAAAAATTAATTTTAAATATTTTTAAATTTAAAATCAATATAAATTAATTTAATTTATGTTAATATAATTATGAATACTATAAATTATCTTTAAAAATATTATTAATTATAAAATTTATTATTTTAAAAAGTTAAATAAATTATATTAATTTAAAATTAAAAATATTTTAAATTAATTTTTTAAAATTTAATAATAATCTTATAATTCGGATAAAGGTAACATTTGATTTTGATAAAGTTAAAAATTTGAAAATAACAGCTCACAATCCGATATCTTGAGACTTGAGCAAGTATGTGCCTGGTTGGGCTCAAATCCCCATGAATCGGGCTGGGCCAGCCATGCCGGATAGTTTTAGGCACCCAAAAATCCCTTTATCTAAGGCCGTTTAATTTGTTGACCGTACAAACATAAATTGGTCTAGTAATTAGTGTCAACTGCTAGCCGAATCCCATCCTTCTCCCCCCCCCCCCCTACTTATTTCTCTCCCACCCCTCTTCTTCCTATTTCTTTTGTGAGAATAGAACCTTGCTATAGTGAAGTAAAGGTAGGACCACCAGCAAAATTAGACTTATGACGTAGGCCATATTTATTTATAAAAATTATAATTTTGGGATTATATTTCAATATAATATATTTTCTCCGTTTTATATTATAATATTAATATTAATTTTCTTAAAAATAAATTTTAATATTTTTAAACTCAAAACTAACATGAATTTATTTAATTTTTATCAATATAATTATAAATATCATAAACTACAAAAAAAAGTACGGTTAGTTTTATTATTTTTTATTTTCAAAACTTAAATAAATCATGTCAATTTTAATTTTAAAAATATCTGAAATTGATTTAAAAAAAAATAATATTAGTCTTATAATTTAAAACGGGAGAAGTATTTTCAAGACTACTAATTATAAGATTAAATAGTTCTAGTTACAAGTTTGTTTACAATGAGATTATACACGGTATTATGTTTATTTTGTCCAAAATTAGATAAAAACTTGTCGTTTGAACTATTATACCATTATCAGTAATAACAAAGAGATTGTATTTCTTAGTAGTGTGAATATAGATGAATAAAATAAGATATATAAAAGTCATTTTTAAAAAGGTAGAGGTTAATTTTGACCACAAAATTTTAATCTCAAATAATAAAAATTATAATGATTGAATGGATATGGTAGTGAATAGTTTTCCATTTTAAATCATTTTGTGATTCATGAACTAAAAGTTCAAAGTCTAATTTTCAAAATAAATAAGAGACTTAAAATTAATAGTTCAATCCAAGTATTATCTTTACAAACAAATACGACCTTAATTGTTTAATTAAAAAATTAGCTCATTATTACAAATTAGTAACCTTATCACATGATGTGAATAATTTCATAAATCTGAATTTATTTTCTATGGTTTTTAAACGGAATTAACATTTTTAATTTTTTACTGACTAGTTAGTTTGAGATGGTAGAAATGAGTAGTTATCACTACTCGTTGTTATTTATTAATTAAATATATTTGTCCAATAATATGTGAAATTATCGTGATTATATTAGTTTTACCAAAATAAGTGTAATAGAATCTGATTATCAATTGGAGTAGCTAATGGGCCGATAAGGTCTGGACCGGCCCTTTGCTCAAACCACATAGAATTGCAAACTGGCTGCGGGTCCAAAGGGAAAATACTATTTATACCTATACGGTGTCGTTCAGTTCATAAAACAAGTTCCTGCGTAGTACTTGTCCCTTATCCGTTATCCGTTATCCGTTTTAAGACGTGCAAAAATCAGAGCTTGAGCGAAATAGAAAAATGGTGGCCTCAATTCATCAGTTCAAATTCATACCATCATCCCGCATTCACAGTAACTCTCTCTCTCTCTCTCTCTCTATATATATATATATATATATATCTACATATATATACCATATATTTTTGCATGATTGTGTTTATATCTGCTTGATAGTGTGTGCCACTTTGTAATACATAAATTCTTAATTCACAGATTCTGTACAGATTGTTCATTTATGCTTTGATTTGCTACTCAATAGTCAATATCAAGCGTAGGGAATTGGAATTGAAATCACATTTGCAATTCATGGAGTTTAAATTTAGTTATATTTGGAGCTCAATTAGAGTTGGAATTGAGTTGCCAACATAGCTTTAACCATCTACTGGATTTGTACTTGTAACCTTACTTAATTGTTAATTTACACCAATTCTTATAGCTAAATCATTTATATTATCTATATTATTAAAAGTATCTGAGAAGTTGCCTAGCTATGATTTCATGTAATTTATGCGTGAATCCCTTTTACTTGGATGACTAAGTGGTTTGTTAAACTCTGATGATTGTTATTGGAATAATTATATACTAGGGAATCTTCGGGTAATGCTCAAGGAATAATTTCATTGATACATTGAGTTACTTGCATCGTAGGGAATTTAATTGACATATAAATTATATTTACATGTCAGGAGATAGTAGCTTGAAGAAGTTGATTCCAAAAGCTGGGTTTTTTCACATTGTTAATAAACCAAAATCAGGAAGAATGTGTGTTGTTAATAGTAAAGCTTACTCGGATGTTAATCTTGAAGTTGGAGAAAGACTTTACCTTGGAATGGATTTTGGTACATCGGGAGCTAGATATACTCTGATTGACAAGGATGGGCATATACATGCTGAAGGAAAAAGGGAGTATCCAAAATACACGGTAAGGCTATTATAATGAGAGAAAACATTTTTCATTCGTTGACCTTAATTTTTGTCAGTTTTATATGATTTTTTTTCTTCTCACGGAGATACAGGCAATTAGAATTAGAATCATCCTTGCTGGTCTTGTGAACTTGACGAAGTGCTTGTGTTGTGTTTTCTTTGAATTAGTAATAATGGTACTGAAACAGCTTTGATACTGCCAATCAAACGGTATGAGCGCTCTATTACCACAAACTTTCCAGTTCTTCAAGCATGCCCTTCGTATGTAACCTCTTCAGCAACTTATCCCAAAAAAACATATAACATCTTTAGCTCATTTAGCTTTCTCCTTGACTAGAAGTTGTGTTAAAGACATGATATTTATATAATGGAAAGGATCCATCAAGAATCATACATGATCAAGGTAGCTAATCTTATCAACTCTTGAAATCGGACACTTCTCCATTGTTTCATTAAAAATCTGGGGGCATAGTTTCTATTTTCTAAGAACTTGCAGATTACATGGGTAAGTGGACTCTTCTCGTTTTTCTTGAGGAACTCTTATATCTTACATCCCTTGTGGAAATATGAATGCATTAAAAGTTCAAATGCTATTAAAATATTTAGTTGTTACATTGACCGACACCTTAAGATTATATACATCTTTTTAGCATTAATAATGCTTAGTGGTGTTCTTGCAGTGAAATTAATAGCCCAAATGAACTTAGAAGCTTGTTTTTATTGTTAGAAAGAACAAGGATACAGTGGATTGGGTTCGCTCATGGAAAATGACGCTTTTCTCACTTCTTGAAGATGTTCCAGATAGTTTTCGCGCACTTATTGCTTCCATATCTATTGACGGAACTTCTGCAACAACTATTATATTGGACAGGTGATTAATGAGATTTTTGTCCTATCATTCTTCATGCTCTTAAGTCTGTGACTCATTTGAGATTCTCCTTTGAGTTTCACACTGCAGCAAAACTGGAGAACCGTTATGGAGACCTTTCCTGTACAATGAAAGTTGTCCTGATGCTTTACCTATGGTAAAATCCATTGCTCCCGTGAACCACACAGTCTGTTCTGGTGCTTCCACCCTGTGCAAGCTTGTCTTGTGGTGGAACTCTTATGATTCAAGTAAACAGTCTGCGGTCCTTTTACATCAAGCAGATTGGTTGTTATGGCTTCTTCACGGCAAGCTTGGAGTGTCCGATTACAATAATGCTTTGAAGGTATTATTTTTTAGAGGCTCTTTGTACTTAAATTTCCCCCTTCTGTCCTCTCCCACAGTTGAATCATTATCTGTCTCATAAAACAATAATCTATCTGTTATATGGTAGGTTGGTTACGATCCTGAACTTGAATCCTATCCAGCCTGGCTACTCTCTCAGCCGTATTCACGTGCTTTGCCTTCCGTCCAAGCTCCAGGAACTTGTATTGGTTTGATAAAAGAGGACATTAGAACACGATTTGGTATGTTCCCCATCCATTATGTAGTTATGTAATGGTTTCTGAAGGCTATGCAATATATTCATTTTTTTTTCTTATCAGTTACACTCAGTACCAGTTACGTATATGCTACTTATCTAAATTATGTACCAGGAATAGGTATTCATATTTTGTGGTGATATCCTTATGAAATTTGATTTATGAAAACTACTCCAGGAGCACGTGCTCGATACTTGTGGACTGCAAATAAGAGAATAATTATGTTTTAAATACAGCAGAAGGTTACTTCTTGCAGGAGGGTGGTTATTCTTTTTAAATTGTTTTTGAAAGATTATCTCGTGTTCGCAAGTATCAATTTCATAGGAATTGTACACCAAAACTACCCAGACATACAAAACTTCATAATTGGTTTATTAAGAAGTATATTCCAATAGGACGGATTGCATTCAAATACTGAAGGATATTTTTAATTTCCCCTCGTGGGTAAATTTACAGTTTTTAGTAGGTAATCCATTTGGCAAAATCCCAATTCCCATATTTTCGTCAATTAAGCAGTCCAACCTCTTTCTAACAATATTTATTTGACCCTCTTATAAGCCAGGGTGAACCATTATACTACCTCAGTCTGAAAATGAGGGTCCGATTTTGAAAGTCAATGTTTATAAATAAGTTTGAATACTTGATCAATGCCAAGATAAAAACTTACTTAACTAATAAGAGATTTTGCAAGTGAACTCTCATTTTGGGACGTTCTAGAAAAGGAAGTTGGCTTCTCAATTTGGACAGAGGAATTAATATATTTATTAAGCACTACTTGCTGCCAGAACAATTGCACTGCTCTGAGTAGGACTTGATTGGATTCTTTTAATAAATCAAATTTCTGCAATTCTCTTGAGAAGGATTGCGTACTGCAAGTCTGCAACTCACAAATCACAAGTGTTACAGCTTAAATTTGATCTGATGCGGCGGGCTTCTGACATTTGAGCTGAACGTGATATTATCCATAACACTTTTGCAGGTTTACCAAAGGATTGTGCTATCTGTACCGGAACCACTGATAGTATAGCTGCCTTTCTTGCAGCACGCGCTACTCAACCTGGACAATCTGTGAGATTTTTCTAGAATTGTTTAAGCCATTCGTCCTCTTATATTTTCATCTCTCCATTAAAAGTTCATGTATGACTCACCTTATTGTGAGATGGTTGATGAATTCCCATACAGGCAGGCATGCTTGATGCTTGATGTTGAGGGGTTTAATTCTTAGTGCTCAAACACCCTGAAACTCCAATCTCATGATTTTCCCACCACAAAATTATGAAATATCTGATGGATACAGTAACTGGTTATATAAGTCATTTGTGCTTGCATTGTTTTGGTTTCTTTTCAAATGAGCACATTCTAAATTTTGGGTGGTTTTGTATCTGTCAGTTTGATTGAACATGCTTAGTGAATTAGGTCACATCTCTGGGTTCAACACTTGCTATCAAACTCCTAAGCACCAATAGGATTGAAGATGCACGATTTGGGGTGTATAGTCACCGTCTTGATGATAAATGGCTTGTTGGAGGTGCTTCAAATACGGGTGGAGCAGTCCTTAGGCAAATTTTTACTGATGAGCATTTGGCAAAATTAAGTGAGCAGATTAATCCAATGGAAGCTTCCCCTTTAGACTTCTATCCTCTTCAAACAGTTGGTGAGAGATTTCCTGTGGCAGACCCAATGATGGAGCCCAGGTACACTGATTTTGTCTAAGGAATTAACATCGAGGCTAAAATCATCAAAATACAAAAACTGTGGTCGTAGTTGTTGAAAATTATTTTATATATATATAAAACTATGACCATATCTGCATTATATCTAAATGTATCAATAGTATTATGAATGTTGAATTTTCTTTTCCATAACTACCCCTCCATATAATAAAATTGAACATAAAAAACTCGAGTCTTGCAGACACTGTCTTGACTATTGCTTATTACTTTTATCTTGAGAGTCTGGAGTCCCAATGTCTTGGTTCACTTAATTTTAGTTTTTAGAGTCCCAAGTGTCTTTCTTGCACTGAAATTTCATGAAAATTACTGGTACACCGTTCTTATCTTTATTTGAGTTTAAATTTATTTAGAGTCTTAAGTTAAGGAAACATCTTGAGGGACTCAATTGTTTGATAAGATGGCAGCGCTTATTATAAAGCGCATGCTAATAGGAAATTGTTTCATAATAAATCAAACTCTTTTGTTGTTGCTATATGTATATTGATTCTGTTGTGCATTTGATATATCCAAAGTTAGTAGTAAAAAGTTTATCTGCTTTGATCTTATTGACAGGTTCAGCTTTTCGAAAATTTTGTTGTCGTGTCTTTATGAAAGTGACAAGAAAACCAAGCATTTTTATAACTGATTCATTGGCATTCTTGTGTATGAACTGACACTATGGTATGTTTCAGGACTATGTGAATCAATAACATATTAGTTGAAATTTTGGAGCGAATCAATAACATTTTAGTTGAAAATTTGGAGTCCGTAGAAGTGTATAGAGAATTAGAAAACACATTTCAGACACATTCTATAACACCCATTTTCTGACTAATGGAAAGAAAGGCTACGTACAAAAGAACACTAAGTAGAATGTCAAAAATAAAAAGAAAATTCTTTTCACACTTGTCCTTGAATTCTCTTGCAAACCTGTCGGAAGAAAAACACAGCATGAGCCAAATGCCCAGTACGAATAAAGAGTGCAGAAATAAGAACTGAAATTGAATAACAAAATCAACTGAACCAAATTGAGATTAACAAAATCAACTAAACTGAATAACATAATCTTATTGAACTAAACTAAATAACATAATCTACTAAACTGAACTGTTCAAATCTATTAAATTAAACTAATCTACTGAACTGAACTGATCTACTGAACTGAAACTGATTCACTGAACTGAACTGATTTATTGAATAACATAAAAGGCTGAATTGAATGGTTGTGTTTATTTCATACCGAGTTCAGAATGAAACAGAAATATACCTTGTCACAAAGACAAGTTAAAATACTGTCACATAGGCAGACATATATTGGACTACAGATCCAAATGTATGTAAAATCGAAAAGGTGTGTTCGGCACTACAAACAACATCAGATCGCAGAATGGAACAGAACAGAATGCTAGGGTCGACCCATATGCCTCCCACAACAAAACACCAAATGTCCACCGAAACACAAATGGAGACGCCGTGGACTGATCATACCGCCACGAAAAGTATCATGCTTCAGTGCCCAGAGACATATCTGTGGTACCCCCACAGGTGATTATAGCTCAAGTATACCTTATGGCATTTTCTAACAAAAATATCATGTCACAACGAATGAGACACAATATTTCAAAAGGTATATACTAATATGTATGTTTTTACAGAATCAAAATAAATACTAGACATGCTTAATAAGTCTACAAAGTACAAGTTAAGTTGCGAATATCTAAAATCAAACAAAACTATCATATGCATTTGACTATAAGCAATATATCGAAATAATATCCAAATTCTAATGAGGAATAAAACAAACAAATTAAAATCAAAAAAATATCGCTGAAGGAGTACGTAATCCGTACTTGGAATAAGCAATGTAATACCCGAAATTATATTGCAAAACTGACTTATTAAATTTCATCCGTTGGAACTAATTAAACAAAATAAAAGAATTGATAAATAAATAGTTAATGAATTGATTAAATTTTACCCATTTTTTTTCTCTTGGGTGAATCTGAAATCCTTTTATTCTAAACAAAATTCTATCTAAAGTTATACATACATAAATATTCTAATTATGGTAACGTATATATTAATAAATAATAGTATTCTTGTTCCTTCCAAAATACATATAAGTATATTTACAAAAATATTCTTTATATTTTTAATTCTATTACAAACTATTATTATTATTATTATTATTATTATTATTATTATTATTATTATTTTCTGTCAAAACTTCAAAGTTACAAAAATATTAATTTAATATTTCAAAATGCTAATTACTAACAAAGATATACCAAAATATATTAACTAACAAACTAAATAGCATGCAAAAATTAAAACTAATACTGAAAATTAAATAATTACACAAAGAAAGAAAAAGAGACATACTCAAAATTATGAGGTTTACAGTCCGTCCATGTCCTTGACATCGAAAATTTTAACTAAGGAGGTCTTTACTAAAAAGGTCATCACACAAAAAATTTCTCACAAAATAAAAAGTACTTAATGTTTAGATCTTTTAAAAACTAAATGGGGTAAGTCCATGTATATGGGCTAAATGAATGAAAAGAGTTTTAAAAAGAGGCGATATGGGACTAAGGAAGGACCGGATATTACACCTTCCCTAATTCATACAAAATTTGAACTTTGGATGAACCAGATCTGTTTGTGTCTGTAGACAATAAGCAAACAATCTTAAATTTATCATAAAGTTGTAAATTCTTAATTGGTTCTTGGTCAAGGATTTATAGTACAGGTAAATTCTTTTGGGGGGACTAATGGTAATTAGTATACTACTCCATAGGTGCTGCATGTACTCCTCATTATTAGCTTTGTGACTAATTAATTGGCAGTTTTTTGCAGGTTACATCCGCGCCCAGAAAGTGATGTCGACTACTTGCATGGCATTTTAGAATCTATTGCCCGCATAGAGGTATATAATTTACTTCTTAGCGTTTTAGTTGTGAACTAGAACACCTCCTGAAAATTTTAAATTTCGTGTTACTTAGGGAGAGGGTTATAAATTATTGACGGATTTAGGGGCGACCCAAGTTAAAGAAGTGTTTACAGCAGGCGGTGGTGCTCAAAATGAGACATGGATAAAGATAAGGGAGAGAGTTCTAGGTTTGCCTGTTAGTCGAGCACATAATACAGAGGCTGCCTATGGAGCTGCTTTATTGGCATTAAAAGGAGCCCAGTGAAAAGCCGAGATACTTTTAGCCGGAAGAAAATAGTAAGTTGTTTGTAATGCTCATCTGCATCAGCTTAATTTGAAGGCAAAATCGGAGGTCAAAATATTTACGAAAATTTGAAGTGTTTTTTTTAATTGTTTTTTAAAATTCTTATTTCACTTTGGTGCATGTATTCGTTGTGAAATATAATAATTTCTACTGATACAACCTGCAAAACAAGAACTCCCAAGGCTCCAGTATTAAACAAAGTTGGGTGTAGCAAGTTTTGGGATTCATTATACTTATCGTTTGTGAAACCTTATGACTGTCCGAGAGAAACATGTAGAAGGTTTGGAAATAAATATTTTCACATAAAAAAAATGATATTTTCATACGAATTTCTCTTATATGGATGTGAGATTTATTTTTTATTTATGTAAAAAAGATAATGTAAAAATATATTTTTTTTATGTGAAAATATCCGTTCTGGGATGGTTTTGTAAAGGGTATAGGTTTTGTGACACATTATATCCTTGCATAGTTTTGACCAAAAAATTAAGCAGTTGTAAGTTAACTAATGGCAAGTCAGTAAAAATAATAAATTTTCTCATGCCTTGATTCTCCTAATTAAGTGAGTTTACACTAATTTACTTGCTTATTACAATAGTTTAAAAAGCGCTTAAATTATGAAAAGGAGCATTCAAAATTAGTACTTCTAATGAACACACAAAATTATGAAAGAAGCATTCAAAATTTTCATTATTTTATATTCATTTGTTTCAAAAGATTATCTGCTACTTTCATTTTGTTCTTTCTTTCTTAATCATGATCTTTTAGGTTTGACCAAGTAATGTAAGGAATCAAACATATTATAAAAAATATTGTCGCATCGGCTATAATTATTATTTTTTGTTGTTGGCTATTGCATTATATTTAAAATTTTTAAATAATATTTAATCACAATTGACAATTATAATAATTTATAAATTAATTTAATAATTTTAAATTAATAATTCATAAATATATAATCATAAGAAAAAATTAAAAAATTATTTTTTAAATATCTAATTTAATTATTCAAATATTCAAATAGTATAATTTTAATATTCGGAACTAAATTCAAATACAAATAATTAAATGATTATTACTAAATAAAATAAAATAACCGAATACTCAAAAAAATTTAGTTATTTTTTTTTTGGTTTTTTTGTTCAACCCGTATACAATATTACTAAATCCGGTTCAAACTGACAATTTGATCGATAAAAAAAAAAATCGGTCGACATGTCGGTCCTATTTGGCTCAGAAAATTAGTTTTCATTGACCACATATTAAATTAGTGGTTCAATCGATAAAATTAATTACTTGAATCAATTTTAAAATATTTTAAAATATTTTTTTTGTATAAAATATTTTTATTTTAAAATTATTAATAATATATTTTATATATTTATGATATCATCAATTTAATAATGATTCAATCATTAATTGAACTAATAATCTATTCAATTAATATTATTTTTATTCGATGGCCGACATTTTACGTATGACATTATGACTAATTTTGTTATGTGTAATAATATTGTCAATAATTTATACAATAATCTTTACAAAAAATAATTAAATTTTATCACTTACATAATAAATCTCATTATTTTTTATAAAAATTATTATATGAATCATTATAAAATATCATTACTCATATCTTTTTTATTACCACCGCGCAACTAAAAAGAAAATGAACAGATACGGTGCAGAGTTGTGGAATCGAGAGACTGCAACTGTTGAGTACGTGTGAGTAGGAGTAGGAGGGGACATTCGGCAGTGTCAGTGTGTATCCATTGAGGCTTCTCCAAACCCATGCATTTAATGCCACTAATTAGACCTGGCAAACGGGCCGGGCTGAAAAGGCCTGAAATTTGCCGGGCTAAAAATTTGCGGCCCGTGGCTCGCTGGTTTTTTAAGTTTTTTTTTTTATAAATGTTTAATTTTTTTTAAATATATATATATATATATATATATATTTACAACTATAATACATAATTTAAAATAAATATTAACTCTAATTATTTACAATTATAACACATAATTTATACATAATCATTTAATAGTATTAGTAAATAAAATAATCAATAATTTTATAGTCATATATATTAAAATGTAACTAATCTTGTGATTAATTAATTGATAAATGTATATAATATTAATATTAAAGATAAGGTAGTAAAAGAAAGACTAAAGGTATTATATATATAATATTCATAATTTTTTTTTATATTATTATTCAATATCACATGTTAAAATTTACTCTTATATTCTTCATAATTCCCTATTTGATTCATTTTTTAAGTTAATATTTTTTTTTGTCATCAATATCAAATAATAAAAATAAGAAAAAAAAAAAAATTTGGACCACGGGCCGTGCTAAAACGCCCAATTTTTTTTGGGCTGAAAAATGGGAGCCCATAGCCCAATTTTTTTGAACCAGCCAGACCTGGCCTGCGGGTCCGGGCCTATTTTACCAGTTCTACCACTAATGATGGCTAAACTTCTACCACTTCTTCCCTTTCTCAAGCATTCTTCTATATCTCTTTTCAAGTATAAAAAAATAATTTTTTTTTAGACTTATTCTCAAAATTTACCTATTAATTATACCTACAAAAAAGATAAAATAGTATGATCCCATTTTATTTATATTTTACAAATAAAGTGAGACTATATTTCTTTGTCTTATATAAGGGTAAGGTTTATGAATCAAATTTAAGGATAAGTATAGAACCACTAAAAAAATATTTGTCATATAAAAATGTCTTCAATTTTATAATTTTTTTATCCTGTAATATTTAATAATAATAATAATAAAAATATTTAAAAGAATATTTATTTTTATTATATGTAAATATTGATTAAAATTAACAAAAAAAAATTTGATTGACTTAATTAGTAGAACACGTCATTAATTTATAACATGAATTGTCCATTTAATTCCCTAAATAAAAAATTAAAAAATAAATTATCTGTTTGTAACAATTGAAAGAATATTAAAGTGAACAAAGATCAATAATTTAAAATAATAAAATATATTTAAATCAAAAAGCAAAACATAAATAAGCGACTTAATTTCTTATAGTTGTAATTATAAATATCTCTCTCTTTTAATGTACTGAAAGTAACATATCTCATTAGAATCTACTATTCTAACAAGAGACTTAAGGATTATTTGATTAATATTTAATAGGTGAATAATTTTAAATTTGAATTATTAAATCATTCAGACCGTTTAATTTAAATATACGAAGATCTGAGTGGAATGAAATTGGTCAAAACCAATTAGCTTCAAATTTTTGGCCGGATTGATAAGTTAAAAATCTGAACGAATTTTTACTTAAATACCCTCGCACAACTTTGAAAAATACTCTCAAGGTTTCAGTAGTTCTTTCTCTCTCTAGCTTCCTCCCTCACGACTTCTCTCAATCCCTTGCCGCCAGCCCGCCACCATCTTCTTCCCTCACCGCCACCATTTTCTTCTTTCGCCACCGCTGCTGCCATCTTCTTCCCGCATCGTCACCACTGCATCAACCACCGCCTTCATCCATCACTACTAACAATCACTCCATCCCTCTCTACATATGTCTGCATATCCTCCTTCTCTCTCTATACAAATACATGTGTGTTCAGACATTAATTAATTAAAATCAGCTTCATATTTGGATTAGCTTCAGAGAAGGTTTAACCTAAGATACATTCTAAGCGTTAAAAATAATGTATAATAATATTTATTTATATATTCGTATTGAATTTAATACATAAAAAAATAATATACTAATGGATTTTATGTATTGAATTTCGTGTAAATATATAAATAAATAAAATATATCTTTATTTTTCGCACTTAACATGTATCCTAAGAGCACATACTGAGAGAACCTTTTTAAAAACTAATTTGACAACATAAGAAGGGCAAGGGCAATAGACCCCAGATGCCCATTAAAAATTATACCTTTCATGGAAGAAACAAAAATTGTTGCAACGTGTGTGTATTTTTTACAGATCTTCCCTAGATTGTAGCAACGATATACATTATTAATCCCAAATTGCTTTGTTTAAGTGGGTACATGATATTTCTTTGTAGTTTGGTGATAAATGGATAAATTTTGGGGAGTAAGGTTTAAAATATTAAACCCTTTTAAGTTTGATCTTAAAATGTAGATGGAAAAAAAATGGGTCTTTGTTTAAACCGACCCGTACAACTAAGGTTTCTAACTTTTCTATTTGTAAAAGAATTGTAATACATTATTGATCTCAATTTATGGTTTTCATTGACCTTTGTGAACTATAAAACAATTCATTGAAATTAATGTAATTTTAATATTTTTATTATTATTTTGTTATATTTATTTAATTCACTATATTTTTTATTTTTTATGAAATTTGGGTTTAAATTGTTTGAATTATTCAATACTTTGTTTGATAATTTTTTTTAATTATTTATTTTTATCTGTTGAACAATAAATATTGTATTTAATTTTTTTTCATACGTCCAGACAAAATTATATACTTGTTCAGCATAGTTTAGAGAAGTAAAATAGTGAAAGACTATTATTCAGATGATTCAAACGTATCAATTATCAAATAATTTTTTTTATTTAGTATTCAGTATTTAGTATTTAGCTCTTTAAACTCATTCAAATTGCTTAAACATTTTCAAAATCATTTCATTCAGTTTTTTCAAACAACCCTTTAGACAACTTAGTTATTTGTCATATAGAATTAGTACAAATAGTGGGAATATACTTAGTTAAGAGGGAGCGGTGCCACAAATTCGAAAGCTGATCCTGAGTAATCGTTGTTGTTAATTAGATTTCGAAGGAACTACTTTGTTAGGATTGAAGAATAGCTCTGATTCTCCCTGAATAGTCTACATTCTCCCGTTGACAGTTACTTAGAAAGTGTTATCTAAACTCTTCCCACTAAATATGATAAAACTTATAAAACAATGAGTTGCTATCATTTCTTCATTATAGATTGAGAAAAGCGTTGTCATTAGGGAAATTAAATCTCTTAATTTCTATCGAAAATTCAAAAAGTTTATTTGTGCGACAAACAAAGAAGTCCTAAAATAAAATATTGTAATAATATGAATAAAAAAATTGACTTATTTCACCATTAATATGAAATTAAAAATTTTCATTATTTATTGTCTGAGGTTAATCAATATGAAATGGGTATATCCCTAAGAGTTCATAAAATTAGGGACATGCTTTAAAATTGTTATAGTCTTCATATAGTTGATAAAAGTGGTGTCGTGTAAGATGCTCCTTTCATTTTGTTTTATCAGTAATTTATAGTGTTAGGGTTGAATCCCAAAATCTTTCTGTGTGCTCTAGGAGTAACCGTTCGGGGAGTAACTGTGACGACCCCAAATTCGGTTCCATTGAACCTCGGATCCGGTTCAACGCTAGTACTATCTTTTCCTTATTGTTCATGAATAACAACAATATTATAATTGCTAAATAATCATTTATTTATAATTTTACAACATCTCTTTCTATTCCAGAATCGCAATCTTTATACATTCATAGTATGTCTCAATATCATACATGATACGACATTCTATTACAATTAATTTGAGTATTTAACACTCATACTACATACCAACCAATTCTTATACTACATAGTCATTTTACCTGTCCAATTAGGACAGATATCTACAATAGTCGTGTTAGACCTTCAATGAATGTAATATGCATTCCTGTTTCTTTATCTTTATCAAAAACTTCGAATAACTTGCACTATCTGAAAATGTTGGTTTAAAGCAAGGGTGAGCACGACGGCTCAACAAGTTTAACAGTTACATATAACACATTACATGCTTCACATATTATACATGCTCTGCATTTTATTCTTACAACATGCATTTCATGCTTTTCATTTTATGAATGTTTCATACTTTTATGCATCATATATGATAAACAACTAGCATCTAGCAAATCATGCTTCATATCTATACATATTTCACATGTAATCATATCTCATGTTGTTCATATATCACCAATATCATCAATGTATCTTCCTATTAACAATTTAACATCATATTATAGCATAACAATGCACATAGGAGCAAGTTTTGAAAAACTTGTCTGATTCACTTCTACCATTTATGCTTATTTACGTCATTCGTTCAACCTACAATTTATATATAAAATTGACATAATCATTAGTTATAATGACTATAAATTAGTCTTAACGTAAGATGTAACACCCCTTTCTCGACTAATGGAAAGGGAGGCTACGCACAAAAGAACTCTAAGCAAAATGTCAAAACAAGAAGGAACTCTCTTCACACTTGCCCTTGAATCCTCTTATAAACCCTGCCGGAAGAAAAACACAACATGAGCCAAATGCCCAGTACGAATAAAGAGTGCAGAAATAATAACTAAAATTGAATAACAAAATCAACTGAACTGAATTACATAATCTTACTGAACTGAACTGAATAACATAATCTACTAAACTGAACTAATCTACTGAATTGAATAACATAATCTACTAAACTGAACTAATCTACTGAACTGAACTGATCTACTGAACTGAAACTGATCCACTAAACAACATAAAAGGCTGAATTGAATGGTTGTGTTTCTTTCATACCGAACTTAGAATAAAACAGAAATACACTTTGTCACAATAACAAGTCAAAATACTGCTACACAGGCAGACACACATTGGACTGCAGATCCAAATGCATACAAAATCGAAAAGGTGTGCTCGGCACTATGAACAACACCAGATCGCAGAACTGAACAGAATAAAATGCTAGGGTTGACCTATACGCCTCCCACAACAAAACACCAAATGTTCACCGAAACACAAAATGGAGACGCCGTGGACTGATCACACCGCCACGAAAAGTGTCATGTTTTACTGCCCAGAGACATACTTGTGGTACCCTCATAGGTGGTTATAGCTCAGGTATACCCTATGATACTTTCTAACAAAAATATTATGTCACAACGAATGCGACACAATATCACAAAAGGGGTTCTAATACGCACATGCTAAACCGAAACAAATCGACACAAAGTCTCCCAAATATATTAGCATGTACGTTTCTACAAAATCAAAATAAATAGTAGACATGCTTAATAAGTCTAAAAAGTACAAGATAAGTTGCGAATATTTAAAATCAAACAAAACTATCATATGCATTTGACTATGAACAATATATTGAGATAATATCCAAATTCTAATGAGGAACAAAATAAACAAATTAAAATCAAATGAGTGTCGTTGAAGGAGTACGAAATTCGTACTTGGAATAAGAAATGTAATACCCAAATTTATACTTCAAAACTGACTCGTTAAATTCCCTCCGTCGGAACTAATTAAACAAAATAAAAGAATTGATAAATAAATAGTTAATCAATTGATATAGTTTTACACATTTTCTTTCTCTTAGGCGAATCTGAAATTGTTCCGTTCTAAACAAAATTCTACCTAAAGGTATACATACATAAATATTTTAATCATGGTAACGTATATATTAATAAATAATAGTATTCTTGTTCCTTCTGAAATACATATAAGTATATTTACAAAAATATTTTTTCCATTTTTAATTATGTTACAAACAAATATTATTATTATTATTATTATTATTATTATTATTATGTCAAAACTCTAAAGTTACAAAAATAATAATTTAATATTCCAAAATGCTAATTATTAACAGAGATATACTAAAATATATAAACTAACAAACTAAATAGCATACAAAAATTAAAACTAATACAGAAAATTAAATAATTACACAAATAATGAAAAAGAGACATATCCGAAATTATGAGGTTCGCAGTCCACCCACGTTCTCGACACCAAATTTTTTAACTAGGGAGGTCTTTACTAAAAAGGCCCTCACACAAAAAGTTCCTCACACAAATGGGAGATACTTAATGTTTAGTGAAATAAAATCAAAGGGTAGTGTTATATTTATAGACTAAGGGAATAGAAGGTGTTTTGAAAATGGGTGATGTGGGACTTTTAGAAAATGACCGGGTATTACATTATATCCCCCTTAAAAAGGATTCCGTCCCTGGAATCAATAAAATGGGACGAACCTAATTATCAAAAGATGCGAATACTTCGCTCGAATAGAATTTTCACAAAACAAACGAAATGATTTTCCTCCGAAATCTTATCAAAACGAATGATAGTGCACCACGTGCAACAGATGATAATGATAACTCTTCAACACTGAGACACGAAATACATTATACACATAAACTAACTGTGGAGACAAAGCTAACCAAAATGCGACTTCGCCAACCCTTTCTAAAATCTCAAATGGACAATAAAACGTAGACTAAGTTTACCCATTAACTCAATTCGTCGAATACTGATTGAGCATACCTAAATTTCTCCTTTGTCACGGCTACAATCTCAGTAGTAGTTCGAACGAATTCAGACCCTTCTATATCCTTCTCACTAAGCTCAATCCATCAAATTGGTGCCCACACTTCTTACCATGCAGTGCCTTAAACGAAGTCATCCTAACGCTTGTATGCCAACTGTTGTTATAGGAGAATTTAACAAGGCTCAAATAATCGTCCCAATTAGTCGACCACTCTAATGCACAAGACCTTAACACATTCTTCGAAGTTTGGATAGTACACTCTAATGCACGTCAATGTTGTTCTATTCTACCGATCTGTCTGATCTGCAAATCTTCAACCTAGTCTATTACATTTTTCTATCTAAAATTTTAGATCAACCTAACAAATTTGATCTCTAAATTCTGTTACAATGATTACAATATTTTCAATCATAAGGACTGTTCAGAGTTTATTTAATTCGAATTATCCTAACAATTTCGATTCTTAAGCCCTTGTATAATAGATTCAAACATAAGGACTGTACAAAATAAAATTACTTATTATACATTAAAATCTTTTACATAATATTTATCATTAATAATCAAATGTTGTCTTGCACCTAACACAGCCCAGGGCTTAGCACTGCCTGTTGTTCCGCGCCACACAATATTCTTACAGGCTTCACGTCTGAAACAAGCTCGATGGTAAACTCAACTTCCTATTGTAATGACAACCTTGATAATTCTTAATTAAATAAATCAGAATGCTCACGAACGACTGAAATATTTTCAATACAATTCTTTCAAAGATGTATCCTTTACAAATGTCAA
This sequence comes from Hedera helix, assembly GCA_947179155.2. Lineage (NCBI taxonomy): Eukaryota > Viridiplantae > Streptophyta > Magnoliopsida > Apiales > Araliaceae > Hedera > Hedera helix. The sequence continues at coordinate 3,275,218 of OX359284.1, read as the reverse complement.
ATACTTCTTACAACCCTTAACCACCAACTTTCTAGCTTTTAAAACAAAAATTGATTTCAGCACACATTACCCGATCGTGAACCTTGAAACACAAAATCAGGAGATTTCAAATTTTTAAAGATAACTTTCTTCGCTTGACAATCAATAGTGGCCTCGTACTTATCCAACTAGTTCATCCCAAGAATCAAATCAAAATCACATATACGCATCGAAAAAGATTAGCCTCACGAATCTTATTTCCAAAACTAATAGAAACAACCTCGGTACAAATTAGAGATACCAAAAAAAAATTCTCATAGGAGCAGCAATAGACATAGCAGATTCTAAGGACTGAGATGGCACACCAAGATGCCGAACAAAAGAATACGAAACAATCGAATGGGTAAAGTCAAAATCAATAAAAGTCTCATGACTGCCAACTAAAAGAATGCCAAAAATAGAACATAGCGCATCCATCACCTAATTATATGACAAGGCAAACATACGTACTTTGTGGTGCCGACCAACATTTCCACCATTATCACCGCCTCCACCACCTCTAATGGTTTTACGAGCCCTCGACAAAACAAAACGGACGAAAGCAAAATTGATTTAAGGCAAATTCAAATAGAAACTCATATGATAGCTGAATAAAATTTCAACAGAACAAAAACCTATCCCAAATGTCTACCCATAACTCACATGTCAAACCTAAATAGGTTTTCTACAAGAAAGAACCCTAGTTCTGATACCAACTTTGTAACACCCCCTTCCCGACTAATAGAAAGGGAGGCTACGCACAAAAGAACTCTAAGCAGAATGTCAAAACAAAAAGGAACTCTCTTCACACTTGCCATTGAATCCCCTTATAAACCCTGCCGGAAGAAAAACACAACATGAGCTAAATGCCCAGTACGAATAAAGAGTGCAAAAATAATAACTGAAATTGAATAACAAAATCAACTGAAATGAATTACATAATCTTACTGAACTGAACTGAATAACATAATCTACTAAACTGAACTAATCTACTGAACTGAACTGATCTACTGAACTGAAACTGATCCATTGAACTGAACTGATTTACTGAACAATATAAAAGGCTGAATTGAATGGTTGTGTTTATTTAATACCGAACTCAGAACAAAACAGAAATACACATTGTCACAAAGACAAGTCAAAATACTGCCACACAGGTAGACACACATTAGACTGCAGATCCAAATATATACAAAATCGAAAAGGTGTGCTCGGCACTACGAACAACACCAGATCACAGAACAGAACAGAACAAAATGCTAGGGCCGACCCATACGCCTCCCACAACAAAACACCAAATGTTCACCAAAACACAAAATGGAGACGTCGTGGACTGATCACACCGCCACGGAAAGTGTTATGTCTTTGTGCCCAGAGACATGCCTGTGGTACCCCCACAGGTGGTTATAGCTTCGGTATACCCTACGATACTTTCTAAAAAAAATATTATGTCACAACGAATGCGGCACAATATCACAAAAGAGGTTCTAATACGCACATGCTAAACCGAAACAAATCGACACAAAGTCTCTCAAATATACTAGCATGTACGTTTCTACAAAATCAAAATAAATACTAGACATGCTTAATAAGTCTAAAGAGTACAAGATAAGTTGCGAATATCTAAAATCAAACAAAACTATCATATGCATTGGACTATGAACAATATATCGAGATAATATCCAAATTTTAATGAGGAACAAAACAAACAAATTAAAATCAAATGAGTATCGCTGAAGGAGTACGAAATTTGTACCTGGAATAAGCAGTGTAATACCCAAAATTATACTTTAAAACTGACTCGTTAAATTCCCTCCGTCGGAACTAATTAAACAAAATAAAGGAATTGATAAATAAATAGTTAATCAATTGATTACGTTTTACATATTTTCTTTCTCTTAGGCGAATCTTAAATTGTTCCGTTCTAAACAAAATTCTACCTAAAAGTATACATACATAAATATTTAATCATGGTAACGTATATATTAATAAATAATAGTATTCTTGTTCCTTCTGAAATACATATAAGTATATTTACAAAAATATTCTTTTTATTTTTAATTATGTTACAAACAAATATTATTTTTATTATAATATTATTATTATTATTATTATTATTATTATTATTATTATTGTTATTATTATTATTATTATTATTATTATTATTATTATGTCAAAACTCTAAAGTTACAAAAATAATAATTTAATATTTCAAAATGCTAATTACTAATAGAGATATACTAAAATATATAAACTAAAAACTAAATAGCATACAAAAATTAAAACTAATACAAAAAATTAAATAATTACACAAATAATGAAAAAGAGACATATCCGAAATTATGAGGTCCGTAGTCCGCCCATGTGACGCCCCCAAATCTGGGTCTCTTGAACCACGGGTTCGGTGCTCACGATACTATTCTACTTTGTCCACATATCCATTCATTCAGAATAATAATAAAACTTTAGTACATTCATTCATAACTATCCTAGGTTCTACATACCTTTATACATACATACATACATTTGTACCTGACATATTACAAAAAGATACAGTTTACATATACATGACCCTATCACTGTACATCAACTATTTCCTAACTTTTCCTTTTCCCTTGTCTGTACCCGATCCCTCGACCTTTTCAGGTTTAGTTGAAATATCATGTTTAAGAGCAAGAGTGAGCATAAAATAGCTCAGTAAGTAATTAAACAATGATGACATAATATCTCAGAATAGTGAATGAAAATCATTTACAATGAGTATGAGTCGTTTACAGTAAGCTGAATCAAATAATGTAATGGATCATCTCCAATAGCTGACCAATATCAGTTTAATGTATGAACATGAAAACATGCATAACTTTACATGATTAATTGAAACATGAAGCTGGCTTGCTGTACGGTCACAAGACCTAGAACTCGTTAAGAACAATATCAATCATAAAGATTGACATTGCCCAAGATGGTCATAAGACTTCTGTTCAATTTAGATGTGTACTTTGGGTGATCAGTCCATCGTACTTTTATATTGTGCACAACATAAACATCTGGCGATGTAACCACGCCATAAAAATATATTACTTTATACTTTACTCCCCTTTATCAGGGTTGTTTTGTTACAGGCTATCGTAGAATCCGCACCACAACAACGTGGATTGGAGCACATAACAATAAACATTTGATTTCAACATAAATCATCATATGTGTCTAGCCAGAATCAAGAGTGACATCGACCTTTTTCAGAGTAGTTCAATGATGAATGAACTTTACATAAACACGTGGATGCATATCATGAATAACTGTTTAAGGAGCTGCAATCAAGAGTTCAGATAAAACACTTGCCTATATCCCCGTCTATCACAACCGGTAAAATATTACCCCGTTTATAACCTACATGACCACAACATAGGTTCATGCATTAGTTACATACACATGCATGCTATAAATTGTTATTCAAGCTACCCTTTAGCTTTACATAACCCTAATCACGTAACACATTGTTCATCTATCCTTAATAGCCACCACATTGATTATTTCTATCAATTTATGGTTTATAACACATGCATCTATCATTTAATAACAAAACATTTCATTTTTGAAAATTTAAAATTTTCTTGGCCGGAACAGTGCATCTCGCCCCGCGCGAGATATTTTGGCCTGAAGATCTTGTTGGCCGCGAGATCTTCTCAGTTACACCTCGCCTCGGCGAAGTCCCTTATAGAGAACTGCGCCCCGACGCAGTCCCTAGGGTAAAACATGGCGCCTCGGCGCCATGCTGGTTTTTCTGAAAAATTTTTCTTTCAAAAATCTTGGCTATCTTTGGCCCTAATTTGATTCTCTAAGTTCCAACACCCCACATAACACACATAGCATGTATTGGACTTGCGTGGGCCTTCAAAACATTTAAAAATCTTAAAATGGTATTATTTTTCTAATTAAATCGTGTTGGTTATCGGCGATCGTTTTAAAACGTTTAAAATGGATAATTGTCGCCATAAGCACCAATTGAATTTTAAAACGACACTAACATATGTATTTTGATAAAACTTAGCCATTTGGTTATTTTTAACCTTCATTTATAGGAATTGGCTAAAAATCACATCTTAGTAGAATTTTTGCTAACTTGACAAAACTTGTCACTTGAACCACTTTTAGATGATCATATCTACACTTCATATACTTAAACACCAACACATATAACAACTTGGTATACACATATAACTTCTGGTTGTACATTTCAATGCACTTTACAGATTATAATTTGATTTCTCCAAAAACTATAGCCTAATATTTAATCCTCCTTCACAAAACCTATTTTGAGAATCATTCATGCTTCTATAATGTTTGCTAGCATATGATAATGCATATATCTCATACCTTCAACCTCTCAAGCTAGGTTTTCATCATGTCTAGCAACTTATAACACATAATCATACCTTAGCTCATAATTTTTAACTTGAATATTCATGTGAATAGTGCACCACCTTGGCTCTAGCAACCTTTAAGCTTAGGGTTTCATGCTAAATAAACAAGAAGCATGTAATTCACATAACTCACATAGTTGGCACATATGTGACGCCCCCAAATCTGGGTCCACACAGCCCATACTTGAGTCGTCAAAAGACTACAACAAAATTATTACAACAAAGCACAACGTACAACAATACAGTGTATAATAATACACAACTAAGTCTTCACTATTATTGCCACACTATTTTACAAAACGTGAAAACTATGATAACTATTCCTCGGACCCTCACTCCATTCCCCGACTAGACCCTGTTATGTTTTCATCTCCTGTTGAAAAACAATGGAACAAAAGAAAGGGTGAGCTCAAATAGCCCAGTAAAGAATATCATGACTAAGATAATGACGAATAAATTATCATTAGCCTTCAACAGTTGAGTTCTTGATAGAATACAATAGACTACAAGGTTTATATCAAAAACTGTAGTTAAATTCTTAAACAATGTTCAGATCAATAATAGCAGCGGAATGAGTAATCTATTAGAAGAATAATGCAGACTATAATGTCCACTCGGTTCTCTTTTTAGGAAAAAACATCATCAACTTTTATCATCTGAAATATCATTAGTCAAGATAATACAAATTCACAGTTCCTGATCATAATCATGCACATCAACAGTTCATCTTTGTACTACGGCCAAAGATATTCAATATAGCACCAACGGTCATGATTATACCAGATTCAGCCTTTGGTCATAATCATACCAAACAACAGTTCATCTTTGCACTACGGGCCAAAGAGAACATTCACCACGTGCCATAAAAGACACCGAACAGATGTATCGCCTTTAACCTATTATATCGCCTTTAACCTATCATCTGTTCAACAAAAATATCACATCTGTGCCCCCGGCCACAGATATTCACAACAGCTTGATTTTTGGATGATTAGAATGATATAAATGATGAACAAAAGAAATAGGATAACAATAAGTATCGGAAGTTTACTTTGTACAGATTCAAATAATGTCCAAATTGTCAACATGATGTGGAGTGAAATTTAAAAATGATATTCAAGATCCACAGTTCCGAATAACGGTTACAATTCAATAGAAAGGTTCACGTAAATAGGAAGGTTCAGTTGAAATAATGAAGTTCAACTATTATGGAACATATAATATTTTCAGGAATTATAGAAGCAATAGTTCCATAATAAATTTCGATTTAGGAGTATGAAAGAAAATAATATCCCTTACCGTAGCAGGTTTGATTAACAAAAGGTGAAGGAAATTAATACAAAGGGTTATTCACCAACAGGCGGCAATCCGCTCCGTAAGGTTATTCCCACAATTTAATAGAATTTGAGTACAAAGAGTTATTCACCAAACAGGCGGCAATCCGCTCCGTAAGGTTATTCCCACAATTTAATAGAATTTGAGTACAAAGAGTTATTCACCAAACAGGCGGCAATCCGCTCCGTAAGGTTATTCTCAGAGATTAATAATGAATGAATACGAAAGGTTATTCACCAACAGGCGGCAATCCGCTCCGTAAGGTTATTCCCACAATTTAATACATGGAAATAAAAGGCACGTCTTATGAGTAAGGAAGAAACAATATTATTATCGAGAATCAAATAATGATAATCCCTTACCATAGTATGTTTGAATAATGGAAGATGAAAAAGATGGTATCCCTTACCGTAACACGTGACTGGATATTGATTTAAATGAGGTTGATTAACTTGAACAGTACACGTATACTTATAGATCTTCACAAATACTCAAGATGACTTAAGCACACTTAGAGAGAACTTTCACAAGAAGTATTTAGAGAGAGAAAGAAAGAACAAGTAAGGAAGTTTATGAAAAATCCTTAAGTTAAGGCTTCTATTTATAGCCAAAAATCTTATCATTCATTTAATCTAAACCATTCATTTAAAGATCATCTTTTAATCTACACCATCCATTTCAAATATTATATTATCTTTAATCTACACCATTCATTTCATATCACCTAATAATCACCTAACTTTATATTATAAACAAATCAATTTAATTATTCAACAATAATTCACACTTTAATCTACACCATTCATTTCATATCACCTAATAATCACCTAACTTTATATTATAAACAAATCAATTCAATTATTCAACAATAATTCACACTTTAATCTACACCATTCATTTCATATCACCTAATAATCACCTAACTTTATATTATAAACAAATAACTTTATCAATTCAATTATTATGACTAATTGTTATAAATACAGTATAGTTAGCTCTTAGATATCAAGTCAATAAATTAATGAAATACAACTGTTTAAATAACATCATAATAGAGATAACAATAATGTAAAATAAAGCATACGTTACTGTGTAATGACAATTATTGATTCAATAATGTGAATTACTGTGCATATGTTACTGTGACAATTATTAGGTTCAATAATTTTAAAAACAGTGCAACAACAATTATTGACTCAATGATATAAAATACAGTGTAATGACAATTATTAAATCAATAATGCAAAATACTGTGTAACAACAATTATTGAATTGATAATATAAAATATTATGCAGTGATAATTATCGATGAAATGATGCGTAACAGTTACGGTGTCAATTATCAGACCAAAAATATGAGACACTATGCAATACCGTGTGTTACTGTAGAGTACCGTGTGCTACAGAAAATACCATAAACTACCATATGCTACTATTCTTTTATCACCGGTATTTTAACAGTTCCGTTGACTATTTTTATTTAAAAAGGTTACTTCTGTCGTTTTCTATATCCGACAAATATTTCGTTGTGGGGTCCACCAATAATTTATTATTTCGGCGCCGTCGTACGACACGAATATTCCCCGACCAAACGAATATTCCCCGACAAAGCGAATATTGTCCGACAAAATAAAATTTGCACATAACATCCTTAACTTTCAATTTTGTTAATTTAACCACTTACTGTTTCAAAAAAAAATATATATATGAAGAAAAATTAAATTTTGTATTTCATAAAATTCGGGGTCTTACAACCTCCCCTCCTTATGAAATTTCGTCCCCGAAATTGACGTACCTGACATATCGAAGAGGTAAGGATACTTAGATTTCATCTCAGATTCTAGCTCCCAGGTCATTTCCTCAGTATCTTGGTTCCTCCATAAAACCTTAACTTGAGGTATAACCTTTGAGCGTAGGATCTGCTCCTTCTTATCCAGGATCTTAACAGGTACCTCCTCGTATGTTAAATCCTCTGCTATAACGTCTGTTTCTAACTCAATGACGTGGTTTGGGTCCTTCACATATTTACGTAACATAGATATGTGAAAAACGTTATGGATGCGAGACATACTTGGTGGTAGGGCTAGTCTGTAGGCTACGGTTCCTATTCGATCAAGGATTTCAAATGGGCCAATAAATCGAGGGTTGAGCTTTCCTCTCTTTCCGAATCTCGTAACCCCTTTCCATGGAGAAACACGTAAGAATACATGATCTCCGACGTTGAAACTTTCGTCTCTCCGATGAAGATCAGCATAACTCTTTTGTCGTTCTTGTGCGGTCTGTATTCGTTGTCGGATCATTTGGATCTTTTCGGTCGTCAAGCGTACCAACTCGGGTCCCAACAATTTTGCTTCTCCTACCTCATTCCAACATATTGGAGAGCGACACTTCCTTCCATACAATGCCTCGAATGGAGCCATGCCTATGCTTGCTTGGTAACTGTTGTTGTAAGAAAATTCCACCAACGGCAAGTACTTATCCCAATTTCCTTTGAAGTCTAATACACAAAGTCTCAAAAGATCTTCGAGGGTCTGGATCGTCCTTTCCGATTGTCCGTCCGTTTGAGGATGGTATGCATAACTAAAACGTAGTTCAGTGCCCATAGCTTTTTGTAGACTGATCCAAAAGCGTGAAGTGAATCTAGGATCTCGATCAGAAACTATGGAAACTGGCATGCCATGCAATCTCACGATCTCATTTATGTACATACCGGCAAGACGTTCAAGTGAAAAGTTTTCTCGTATAGGCAAGAAATGAGCAGATTTGGTCAATCTATCTACGATCACCCAAATTGCATCTAAGCCTTGAGAAACTTTTGGAAGACCCGTCACGAAGTCCATATTGATGTGTTCCCACTTCCATTCGGGAACTTCAAGTGATTGTAATGGACCTTTAGGAACTTGATGCTCTGCCTTGACACGTTGACAAGTTAGGCACCTTGAGATAAACTCCGCAATCTCTCTTTTCATATTGTTCCACCAAAATGTATGTCGAAGATCTCGATACATCTTGGTACCTCCTGGGTGGATTGCAAACGGCGTGTTGTGTGTCTCCATCATGATTTTATGCTTTAATTCAGGATCGTTAGGAACACAGAGTCGAGAGTTGACTCGAAGTATTCCTTTCTCGTCGATTCTTGCTTCGGGAATGGCACCTTCTTGTACTTTCTTTATCATGTTTATCAGTTCCGGATCGGTAGCTTGAGCAGCTTTAATTTTATCGATTAAAGTTGGTTCTACTCGCACGTGAGCAATCTTCGAGCGGGTCCCTGGTGTCTTTAGCTCTATCTCCATCTTTTGCAAGTCGTACAAAATACACTTTTGTGTTGTCAGCAGTGCACTTGTACTTGCATAAGATTTTCTGCTCAAAGCGTCAGCTACAACGTTCGCTTTTTCCGGGTGATACTGGATTGTGTGGTCATAATCCTTTAACAGCTCAAGCCAACGTCGTTGTCGCATGTTGAGTTTCTTCTGGGTGAAGAAATACTTGAGACTTTTATGATCCGTATAGATATCCACTTTTTCCCCGTACAAGTAGTGTCTCCAGATCTTCAACGCGAAAACGACTGCTGCCAACTCTAGATCATGAGTAGGATAATTTTTCTCATAATCTTTGAGTTGTCGAGAGGCGTAGGCTATAACCTTTCTATGTTGCATAAGGACACAGCCTAGACCTTTGCCAGAAGCATCGCTGTAGATAACAAATTCTCCTGATCCTGATGGTATGGTCAGAACAGGAGCTGAAACAAGTCTCCTCTTGAGTTCTTGAAAACTCTTCTCGCATTCCTCGCTCGATATAAGTTTTGTACTAGAATGAATGATACCGATATCTAGTAATTAAACTTTCAACTCTTGGTGTTCTATGGGAGCCATTTGGTATGGGACTTTAAAAATGGGCTTAGTGCCGGGTTCAAGATCGATACAGAATTCAATTTCACGGTTTGGGGTAAGCCAGAAAGTTCCTCAGAAAAAACGTCAGGAAACTCATTAACAATGGGAATATCATTCAAGTTTGACGTGTTTTTGTTCAAATCAGTGACATGAGCTAAAAAGGCTTGACATCCGTTTTTCAATAAATGAATGGCTTTATGGCTAGAAATAACAGTTATAGATTTCAATGGTTTAGTTGCTTGAATTTGCATGACAGGTTGATTAGGAATATGAAAACTAATAATCTTATGAAAATAATAAATTTTAGCATGATGGGTAGTCAACCAATCAATTCCTAAAATCACATCAAATTCACGCATCTCCAAAGAAATAAGGTCAACAGGTAATGTGAGGTTGTTGATTTGAACTAGGCAAGATTTATAGATAGTAAATGTAATAGGTATTTCTCCCAATGAGGTTTCAACTGATAAAACAAGATTTAAGTTTTCAATAGTCAAATTTAAACGTTGAGTACATATAGGTGAGATAAAGGAGTGGATAGAGCCAGTATCTAATATGGCATAGACTTCACGAGAATTTATGAATAGCTTACCGGTTATCACCTCATTCGGTTTCTTGACTGTTATCGTCAAATCGAATCCCGAATACTTCATTCGGATCTTCACGTATTTCAACCATGGGAATACCACTGAATAATTTTCTAGCAAACTGTTTCTCGGGTTCATCAACTTCATCAGTAGTAAGGTACCAATGATTTCCATTAAAATAGTATCTTCGATAGACTGCAGTTTCCACGATAGTGACTAACTTAACCTGAATTCCTCTAAATTGTAACGCCCAAAAGTATAGAAACATCATTTTTAAATAATCTTGAAAATCATAACTGGAACACCATAAATCCCAAAGACTAATATGAAAAGTCCATATATTCTGATCCTTTGTTATAGAGCATAACCAGGTGATATCACTCTCCCAATTAGTGAGTAAATTAAAGGCAATAATTTCCGCAAGTTCGTTACTTCCTTTAATTGCTTCTAAGAATGGATCTGGAACGACTGTAGCAGAGCTTTCACCTTCATCCTTACTGGATAGAACACGCATAATTTTTGCCTTAGGCAAATGATTCAACTCTGAGTTTGTAAGAAGATTATTCGTCGCCTCTTGTTCTGCAGCTACATTTGTTTCGGTAATTTCATAGTTAACCTCCTGATTTCCAGATGCCATACTTAACTGTGGTCACAAAATAAATGTTAGTTCAAATAAACTGACTCATCACTTCATGTTCCTACATTCAAATCGACTCATTAGATAATAAAATCTATTTTAGGTAGGACACACTAGTGACTGATTCTATTCGTCTCTCCCCTCCTAGTTCTACCCCAGATCTCCATTAAAGACCATATCCCTAAGCTCTGATGCCAACTGTGACGCCCCCAAATCTGGGTCTACACAGCCCATACTTGAGTCGTCAAAAGACTACAACAAAATTATTACAACAAAGCACAACGTACAACAATACAGTGTATAATAATACACAACTAAGTCTTCACTATTATTGCCACACTATTTTACAAAACGTGAAAACTATGATAACTATTCCTCGGACCCTCACTCCATTCCCCGACTAGACCCTGTTATGTTTTCATCTCCTGTTGAAAAACAATGGAACAAAAGAAAGGGTGAGCTCAAATAGCCCAGTAAAGAATATCATGACTAAGATAATGACGAATAAATTATCATTAGCCTTCAACAGTTGAGTTCTTGATAGAATACAATAGACTACAAGGTTTATATCAAAAACTGTAGTTAAATTCTTAAAAAATGTTCAGATCAATAATAGCAGCGGAATGAGTAATCTATTAGAAGAATAATGCAGACTATAATGTCCACTCGGTTCTCTTTTTAGGAAAAAACATCATCAACTTTTATCATCTGAAATATCATTAGTCAAGATAATACAAATTCACAGTTCCTGATCATAATCATGCACATCAACAGTTCATCTTTGTACTACGGCCAAAGATATTCAATATAGCACCAACGGTCATGATTATACCAGATTCAGCCTTTGGTCATAATCATACCAAACAACAGTTCATCTTTGCACTACGGGCCAAAGAGAACATTCACCACGTGCCATAAAAGACACCGAACAGATGTATCGCCTTTAACCTATTATATCGCCTTTAACCTATCATCTGTTCAACAAAAATATCACATCTGTGCCCCCGGCCACAGATATTCACAACAGCTTGATTTTTGGATGATTAGAATGATATAAATGATGAACAAAAGAAATAGGATAACAATAAGTATCGGAAGTTTACTTTGTACAGATTCAAATAATGTCCAAATTGTCAACATGATGTGGAGTGAAATTTAAAAATGATATTCAAGATCCACAGTTCCGAATAACGGTTACAATTCAATAGAAAGGTTCACGTAAATAGGAAGGTTCAGTTGAAATAATGAAGTTCAACTATTATGGAACATATAATATTTTCAGGAATTATAGAAGCAATAGTTCCATAATAAATTTCGATTTAGGAGTATGAAAGAAAATAATATCCCTTACCGTAGCAGGTTTGATTAACAAAAGGTGAAGGAAATTAATACAAAGGGTTATTCACCAACAGGCGGCAATCCGCTCCGTAAGGTTATTCCCACAATTTAATAGAATTTGAGTACAAAGAGTTATTCACCAAACAGGCGACAATCCGCTCCGTAAGGTTATTCCCACAATTTAATAGAATTTGAGTACAAAGAGTTATTCACCAAACAGGCGGCAATCCGCTCCGTAAGGTTATTCTCAGAGATTAATAATGAATGAATACGAAAGGTTATTCACCAACAGGCGGCAATCCGCTCCGTAAGGTTATTCCCACAATTTAATACATGGAAATAAAAGGCACGTCTTATGAGTAAGGAAGAAACAATATTATTATCGAGAATCAAATAATGATAATCCCTTACCATAGTATGTTTGAATAATGGAAGATGAAAAAGATGGTATCCCTTACCGTAACACGTGACTGGATATTGATTTAAATGAGGTTGATTAACTTGAACAGTACACGTATACTTATAGATCTTCACAAATACTCAAGATGACTTAAGCACACTTAGAGAGAACTTTCACAAGAAGTATTTAGAGAGAGAAAGAAAGAACAAGTAAGGAAGTTTATGAAAAATCCTTAAGTTAAGGCTTCTATTTATAGCCAAAAATCTTATCATTCATTTAATCTAAACCATTCATTTAAAGATCATCTTTTAATCTACACCATCCATTTCAAATATTATATTATCTTTAATCTACACCATTCATTTCATATCACCTAATAATCACCTAACTTTATATTATAAACAAATCAATTTAATTATTCAACAATAATTCACACTTTAATCTACACCATTCATTTCATATCACCTAATAATCACCTAACTTTATATTATAAACAAATCAATTCAATTATTCAACAATAATTCACACTTTAATCTACACCATTCATTTCATATCACCTAATAATCACCTAACTTTATATTATAAACAAATAACTTTATCAATTCAATTATTATGACTAATTGTTATAAATACAGTATAGTTAGCTCTTAGATATCAAGTCAATAAATTAATGAAATACAACTGTTTAAATAACATCATAATAGAGATAACAATAATGTAAAATAAAGCATACGTTACTGTGTAATGACAATTATTGATTCAATAATGTGAATTACTGTGCATATGTTACTGTGACAATTATTAGGTTCAATAATTTTAAAAACAGTGCAACAACAATTATTGACTCAATGATATAAAATACAGTGTAATGACAATTATTAAATCAATAATGCAAAATACTGTGTAACAACAATTATTGAATTGATAATATAAAATATTATGCAGTGACAATTATCGATGAAATGATGCGTAACAGTTACGGTGTCAATTATCAGACCAAAAATATGAGACACTATGCAATACCGTGTGTTACTGTAGAGTACCGTGTGCTACAGAAAATACCATAAACTACCATATGCTACTATTCTTTTATCACCGGTATTTTAACAGTTCCGTTGACTATTTTTATTTAAAAAGGTTACTTCTGTCGTTTTCTATATCCGACAAATATTCCGTTGTGGGGTCCACTAATAATTTATTATTTCGGCGCCGTCGTACGACACGAATATTCCCCGACCAAACGAATATTCCCCGACAAAGCGAATATTGTCCGACAAAATAAAATTTGCACATAACATCCTTAACTTTCAATTTTGTTAATTTAACCACTTACTGTTTCAAAAAAAAATATATATATGAAGAAAAATTAAATTTTGTATTTCATAAAATTCGGGGTCTTACAACATATATCACCAAGAGACATGTATGGCTTCATCTATTCTAGCATGTAAGCATACAAATCATAAATTTCATGTCTTAAACATGTTATACCTTCTTTTGGCTACTTTCCTTCTTGATAAACCCTTGCCAATACTTGATTATCCACCTTAATGGCCTTAGATACTTCCTTTGAACACTTCTTACTTGAGATTCCCTTGAGTTTAATAGAACCCTAGCTTATCTTTCTCTCTTTCTCTCTTGAGCTTGCAACTTTCGTATGAAGTAAAATGAACGAGCTTGATACTTACAAACATATATGAATTGTGCTAATCTCCCAACAACTAACCATCATGGTTAGCTTAACTCATGCATGGTTAGGGACATATAAGTCATTTCTCATTTTAAAACAAGGGCATGATAGACTTTTCTCCATTTGAGGATACCATAGTCAATTTTTACATTGCCAAGGGCATTATGGTCCTTTGTCAATTCTCTAGGAAATTTAATTACCATTAAATCCATACTCGCTAAATTTTAAATCCCTTTTTAAACCCTTTTTAATCCAAACTTATTTCCTTAAGCTTGAATTAAATTCCACCATCAAATATTCCAACATGACTTGTCCCAAATCACTTGTCACAAATTCAAAATTTATATTTCATTAATTAATTATTAATTTACACTATTCCGTCAAAAGCATATCCTTACAGCCCAGGTCCTCGACACAAAATTTTTTAACTAGGGAGGTCCTTACTAAAAAGACCCTCACACAAAAAGTTCCTTACACAAATTGGAGATACTTAATGTTTAGTGAAATAAAATCAAAGGGTAGTGTTATATTTATAGGCTAAGGGAATGGAAGGTGTTTTGAAAATGGGTGATGTGGGACTTTTAGAAAATGAATGTTTACTTTGACGCCACCATGAACGTGAAGACGAACTCGACGGAGTTTTGGAAAAAATGACTTTAATTATACTTAATGACGTTGGTATGCTAGTGGAGTCAAAGTAGGAGAGAGAGATGAAGAAATCGAATTGAATTGAAGTAATTTAATTTACTTATCATTGATTTAAGGGATTTGTGAAACTGAAATAATTTAATGTGAGTATTGCATTGCACTTTTTTTGTAATTATTTTGTGGATGCACTAATCTTGTATTTTTTATATTAAATGTTGTATATTACTGTAAAGAACCCATAAAACTTTGGTCATGACCCTACTTTTA
Organism: Hedera helix; assembly: GCA_947179155.2. Lineage (NCBI taxonomy): Eukaryota > Viridiplantae > Streptophyta > Magnoliopsida > Apiales > Araliaceae > Hedera > Hedera helix. The sequence continues at coordinate 3,259,984 of OX359284.1, read as the reverse complement.
GTAAATAATTTTGAGTTGTTTTATTAAGATTTTTGACACGGACGATTTAAATAGTACTCCAATAATAAACCTGACAAACGAGCCGCTTTGATTTAAACGGATTAAGCTATAGTTAGGTCGAACTAAATATAACTTAGGCTAAAATGGTTCAAATTTTTTTGAGTTCAAAATAAGAGGCTCGTGACTTAAGTTGGGTCAGACTGGGCTAACCCGCTGACCATTTCTTCTTATTTTTTTCACACTCTACAACACCAAAATTTTGTGAATTTAAAACCTATGAAAAGAGAACATTAGTACCATAAGAATAAATAAAAATTCACGTATTTTGGGTAGAGTTACTAAATATAAGTATTTTCAAATAAATTATGTACCAGTTATGCTCTTCCAAAATTTATATTCAAAGCAAAGGATCCTATAGTTTCACTAAACTAAATCATAAGTGTTTACTCTGAGGCATAACAATTATCAATATAACAATTTAACATAAAATTACTATTTAGTGTTTAAGTTATTAAATAGTAGGATACAATCATTTATCCATCAACATTGAAAATTGTATTGAAAATTGATTTAAAATTTGACCATAAAAAGGTAGTATATTATTTAAAGAAAATTGATATTTTTATACAAGATTTTGATATTTTTACATATAAGTCATATTAAAAATATTGTTATAAATATATAACAATAGTTAAACTGTCACTATAAATTTTATATGTGAGTCATATATATAAAAATATCAATTTCCTATTTTAAAAATGATAGGAGAAGTGAGTTAAAGAATTTTCTTGAACGGATCAGGTCACCACAAGCCAGGCCAAAATTACACTCAACTAAAATGAAGCAACATTTTAAACTATAAAAATAAAATTCAAAACCTATTTTTTAGTGGGCGGCCCGAGCCAACCCTAGGGCTGAGCCACTTTTACTAATCAATATTATATTTAATATAACAATTAATAATTACAATTAATTTTTCTTAAATCAAGCAAAAAAAATATGATTTTTTTTAAAATACTAAAAGTCACATGTAATTTTAAAATCAAATAAATTTAATTATTTTTTCTCAAATTATGAATAAAAAAATATAGAAAGTTCTTTCTTGACAATTAATTTGTAATTTTAATCACTAAGTAATAAAAGTAATTAAATTCTATTTAATTGTGGCAAAATATGTTGATCCAAATTATCTTTAACAATATTTATGTATTATGTCAATGAAAAATGATAAATATATGTCAATAAAAAATTATCAAATGTTTGCCAACAAGATATCATTAATTTAAAATAATTTTTAGTTGACTCGGATAATTTTTGAGTTAATTCGGATAGTCTATGAGTTAATTTAGATTAAAAAAATATATACATAGATTTATTTTTTTGAGTTGAGACTTTAGACCATTTATATTCAACCATGCAAAATATTTTTAAGAGTTATAAGTGTGTGGATGTACTAATTTACAATTAATAATCACTCATTAACTGTTCACATAAATGCAACGTACATACACAATACAGGAAGAATACGAAAAACCTGCTATTTTTTGTATAAATAGCCCTCTATTCCCTGTTATTTTCTTAATATCATCTGGACAAGAAAACTTAAGAAAATGGACAGGAAGAGCTACTGTTCAGAAAATATGTGTTTCAAAAGTCCAGGGTGGCTAGCCAGTGAAATTATATATACTTACCATTTTTATCTTACAATATTTTTAAATGAATAATTTTTATGTTGTTCATTTTATTTAACTATATAAATATTTTGATCAAATATTATTATTTTTAATTTAAATAATTATTAACAAACAAATTCTATGTCTTGCACGAATTATTATATTAGTAATTTTTGATATATTATCATTTTTTTAAATAAAATTATCAATTTTACATCCAAAAAATATCAATTCTATATTATAATAAATATATATTCTTTCAGAAAAGGAGTGTCTTGAGTCAATCTATAACAATTTATAAATGCCAACTCCAATTTAATAAATATATATATATATATATATGTTAAATTATTATGACAGATTAATTATTAACATTCGTGACCTCATTAATATTTTTATCATAATAATTATTATAAATGAGATTCAATTTTAAGATATCTAGATTTGGAGCTTATATCAAAAATGTCATTTAATTCACTACGCTAAGTGGTGGGTTTCCAAATTAGTAATATTTAATGATTACTAGTTTTAATTTTTAAAGAAAAAGCAAAAAGGACTCGCCCAAAACAAAACAATTTAGCTTGGTGGTGCAGAGTACACGAGAGAAATCGAAAATGGCGGCATTATCATCATCTTCTACTCTCATTATTCGCCATATCTTTCGTTCTCCACCTCTATCCTCTCTTTCCCTTTTAAAGCAGCCAACTATCTCTCTTTCCCTCCAGCCAAATCCCCTTCGCACTTTCTTCTTCTCTTCTGTATTCTCTTCTTCCCCAATTCATTCTGTGTCCTCCATTAACTTCGAAACTCCACAAAGCCCAATCGTTGATGACGATTTTGAATCAGAAATTGACACCACCCAGAATGCTGAACCCGGAAAAGAGGCCGTCAGTGAGTCGGATTTGAATTCTGCTAAGAAATATGAAGAATTGGTATCAAAATTGCCTAGTCTTTCTGTTAAAGAAAAGAAAGAGTTGGCTTCTTATGCCCACAGTTTGGGGAAGAAGCTCAAGTCTCAACAGGTGGGCAAATCTGGTGTCACTGATTCTGTTGCCACCGCTTTGGTCGAAACCCTAGAAGCAAATGAGCTTCTCAAGGTACAATTTTATAGATAGGTGTATCATGATATTGTTTTGATATAAATTGCCAATTAGAAGTTAGGGGTTTGATAAATTATTCAAGTTTTTTAGTGCTGCTGTTGAATGTGCAAGTTTGGAGTTATTTATTTTATTGTATTGGAATTGTGAAAGTGAAAATTGAGGTTGGGTTGCATGATTTGTGAATGAATTTGGATTCCAGTTTAAAATGCACAATGTTGCATACATTCAACACCAACAACAAATAGACTCTAGGAAATTTGGTGTGTTTTACTATTTGAAAAGTCAGCTTATCCTGGTGCAGTGAAGAAGACTTATTTGAAATGCTAATTAGTGATGACATTTAGTAATGTACATTTGTGACTTCGGTGATAGGTAAAGAAAGAGGAGCCAAGAAATAAAATGTTTCTGGACATGGTAGTGTAATGTGTAAGGGTAGAGTATGAAGTGGTAAACTTATTGATTAAGAATAAGAGGAGGATGTGTTGCTTATTGATTGAAGATAAAAGGAGGATGAGTTTCTTAAGGTGGATGCTTAATGTTCATAAAACTTCTTCTAATGTATAAGGAGAAACTGAGAAAGAATTGCTTCATGTAAAGGTGATATACACTTAAGGTGGGAATATCTGGGTGAAGATGGAGTCAAAATAATTTTATATAATTATTCATGAATTGGTGTAAAGGAATCGTAAGGATATGATTGCCCGTTCGACAGTTTGCATTATTAAGTAGATACTCCCTTGTCTGGTGTGGCTTGGTAGTTGTTCCATTTGCTTCTCAAAATACTATTTTTAGTTAGAGCAGCTCACTCTGTTAGGTTGTCGCTTCCAAGAGGAGCAGAGATAGGGGTTGTAGGTGTATATGGTGTCTTGGGGGTTTGTGCTTGAAGTGGAGTGTACATTTCCAGGTTGCCTTTTCTTATACTGTGAAGTAATTACTTTGGTGACCCTTTATTAAGAACCAAAAGCAATTTGGTATTTCCGCCTGATTCCAAATTGTTACAACATGAAACAGGTCAAAATACATAGCAACTCTCCGGTAGAGCTAGATGAAGTCGTAAAGCAATTAGAGGGAGCAACTGGATCTGTTGTTGTAGGCCGAATTGGTCGGACTGTGATTCTTTACAGGCCTAGCCTAACCAAGTTGAAGGCAGAGGAGAAGAAGATTGAGGCTCGGAAAATTTTTGTGAGAAGACAACAGGCATTCAAATCCTCATTGCAGGTTTCTCTTGATCTTTTTCATTGTTAGTTTCTAAGAAGAATCTAAGATTCCAATTAAATATTGTTCTGTTTCCCCCAATATACTTGTTGTCTTGGGTTTCCTTTCTAAAACTTATGTTTGTTTTGATGAAAAACAGAATAAAGCAAAAGCTTTTGGGCAATCTGGTGCTGGCCGAGGAAGGAGCAGATTTTAAGATATCCATGCTCCAAAGAATCAAGCTCGTATTCAAAACGAAGATCAGTAATTGCAAAATAGTTTTCTGTTCAATTAGTTAAAAAATCATGCAGATAGATGTTTTTAAACTAGTGATTCCCCTGTAGAATATGGTAAGCAAAGAAAACAATTCACCTGCAACCAAGTCCATCAACATTTCCCTAAGAAGAATAATTTAATTAGCCTTCACACCCATAAATAACATGTTTAAAGAAACTTCTTTGAATTATCATGACCAATAGTGAGATATTAAACTAGCAGCAGCCAACGTCAATAAAAAATGAATATCACTGACCCTTGATAAATTCCTATTAGCTCCGTACATGAGCTCGGGCATAAATGATTGAGCGGTTTGAAATAGAGGCTCCCCCTATACTTGTGATGCCATTGTTGCCTATGCTGCTCCAGCGATACCATAGCCTAAGAATGTGCATAGGACCTAGTGGTACACATATGGCCTCTGGCTCGGTCTTGATTTGACCTGATCAAAGTTTAGTCTGGTTAAGGTCTGATTTGACCTGGTCAAGGCCTGATTCGGTCTGGCTTGAAGGTTACGGACATGTTATATTTTTTTACTCAGATTCAGTCAGATCTAGGCTGCCAATAAGCCTGGCTTGACCTGAGACCTGATTTGATTTGAGGCTTGACTTGGCCTGAGGTTTAGTTTGGTTCACTCAAAGTCTGACTTGGCTTGTCAATTTTCTTTTTTTACTACTTCAATTTTTTCACTGCAGACGAAAATTTTCTTTTTATGACAAGTCATTCAATAAATTAAATAAAATTATCGTTTTTCAATATATTCATTCATACATGTTTATTTATATACGAATAAAGAAATTCATGAAAATACATTGGGTAGTATAATATATAAAGATTTTTCTTGCCTAGTTGACAATTTACACTTTTTACCGACTTTTCAATGCATCTTCATTTTAATAAATATTTAGTTTAAAAATTAGAAAGTCATTTGTAAAATAATAATAATAATAAAAAAGATAGTTTTCATAAAAAAATATTTTTTTTATTAATGATTGTATAAAATAATATAATATTTTTAAAATTGTATAATATTTTAATTTATTATTGTAATTTGTAAAATATTATTTTTAATTAATATATCAATTAAATTTAAAATTTTAATTAGTATTTTTATAATATTTAAAATTATTAAAAAAAAAATTAAATAAATCTGATTTGATCCAATGCTTGGCCTAGCTTGTAGATTTTAGTAGATTCTCTTTTTAAGTGCTAAATCTGGTTTATAGGTTAAAAGTCAAAGGTTCAATTCGGTCTGATTAATGGTCAAGATTTGAAAATGTTAGGTAAGACTAAAGTAAATTGACTTGTTATACATGATTAATAGAAACACATCACCGATCCCATTTATAGATAGCACTGGCGACAGCCAAAGCCTTCAAAGGTCCCCACGAATCTTTCATGGCAAGAGTGTACCGAAAGAACAACTGCTAAAAAGTTACCAAACGAAACTTATCATGCATCCGGCAACAATTCAGAAGTAAAAATGCCACTGATGTGATACCACTGATTTAAATGAGGGGTTTGTCAGAAGATACATGGCTAAAAACACTTGATCACATATACCCTTGCCTAATCTAACTGAACCATTTCTGCTCAAATTGTCAGCATTTACAGTGTAATGGAACAACAGCTCACAGTAGAAGAATACAACCACGTATGATACTTATGAGATTATATTGTATTATTTAAAATAAAATTTAAATAGCTTGTCTTGTAAATAGCTTGTTCTTAGTACATAATTTGAAATTTGATGATAACTTAGGTATGAATAAATTGTTAGTACATACTATGACGTGAATTGAGTTAAATAGGAGGAGATTGTTTTGTAAACATGATTAGCATGATATAGTTAACTATTTTATATTTAATAATGAATCATCTGTAAGAAGAAAGAAAGAACAAACAAACATTTGCTTGCTTTTGTACAACCCTTAAAAGAATAATAATTATAAAATGACTTAGGGATAAAAAACGTTAGGTTAATCCAAATTGAAAAGATAGATTAAGTAGGGATCAAATTTGTTAGGTTGATCCAAAACATAACTTTTATATAGTTTTTAAAAGAATAATATTGTAAAAAGACATTAGGGATTACATTTATTAGGTTGATCCAAATATAGAGAGTTATGATAAAATGTAATAGATTATGCTGAAGATCAACAGAAGAGCAAATCATAGTTTGAAGACCAACGATCAGAACAGAGTCAGAGCAACAGAAAAAGAACTGAGAGTTCGCAGAGTGAAGAAGCAGAACAACGAAAATCGTAGAGTAAGCAAAGATTGTTGAGTAAGATGTCTTAGGCTTTACTTTACAATACGTGACTCTTAGATCGTCCAGTACAGAAAATAACATAATCATCGAATGAGGAAAAAATCGTCGAGTAAAGATTCAGAGCCCAAGATGGTTGAATAAAGTTAAGATCGTCGAGTGCTGAACAGAGCCCAAGATCGTCGAGTGCTGAACAGAGAAGAATCATTGAGTGGAGAGAGAAATAACGAGGAAAAAAAGAGCCCCAAGGGGATAAGAGCTAGTGGACTAAAAGGAGATTATAAGAAACCTTGTGCTAATCATTAAACTGTTAGAGAAGAATGCTTAAGCACATAATTGGAGAAATCAGATTTACTTCTAGGTAGGAGCCTAAACCAGAAGAAGCGAAGGTCATCTCACAAGATCAACACAAAGATAAAGAATTCATAGAGTTTTGTCAAGCAGACTCAACACCACAGAGTAAAGAAAAAAGACTCTAGTAAAACAAGTAAAGATAGGAAGCTCATAGATGCTAAAAAAGTTAAAGTACTCAAGATCGTACAATAGAGCTAAATTGAATATCAATAGATCATTGAGTCACTTAATATCGTTGAGCTACTTCAGAACGCAGAGTTACATCATTGTTGAGCTGTATCATTGCCACCTCTTAGAGTTCGTAATGTCAACGACACTGAGAGACGAGTTCGCTACGATAGATAATTGGGATGTCCTTAACAAGAATTCTCTAGTAAGAAGAAGTCTGAGGTAAACTAGTCGAAGAAGACAAAGAGCAGAGCAATATTCAACAACGGCTAGTTTATCAAAAGAAGAGGACACGTGGTATCTACTACAACATAAGGAGTACACTGAACATAGACATAGTGGAGTCCACAAAACTGCAATTAACAAATGTCCAGATAAGGGAGCTGATCAAGAAGAGGATAAAGAACTTGAGAAAGACAAAAGTCCAAGTTCAAAAAAGGTGAAGTCTTAGTTCTAAAGAAGTGAAATAAGCGTGTCTAACAAAGTCGTAGAGTAGAGAGAAAGATCGTAGAACGACTGCAGACACAGAAGTAGAGTCGTCAAGAGAATCGTTGAGCAGACTGAACTGAAGAATATACTCTATAATTGAAGACTTAAGAAATAATAGAGTACATAAGTATTACCATTGAGCTGAAGATTGCAAAGCTGAAGATTATAGAGCAGAAGATTGTAGAGCTGAAGATCGTGAAGTTGAAGAACGCAGAGCTGAAGATCGCAGAGCTAAAGATCGTAGAGCTTGACCGCCATGGAACTTTACGATTATGAAAATTGTTGAGTATAACAGTTATGACAGAAGACTGACAATAGGAAGACTTGTAGGGTGAAGATTCCAAGATGTTTACTGGTCATCCTAAAGTTGAAATGAAGATTAGACCATGGTGTGTCTAACGGCTAGTTTGAACACGTAACAACAGCCACAGGGTTACCTCTTCAGCACACTGATGTGACAACCTGACTAAAAAAAAGCTGACACACTCTCGATATGTCAACATTAGAGATCTTCTAAGATAGGAGCATTAAATGGGCAAACGGTAACTTCTCAACTGGCAGATTTTCAGATGGAGATCTATAAATAGATTTCAAATTCAAATGAAGAAGATGACGGAAAGTCGACCAACAGAGAGAGATCAGGTCAAAGAGAGAGAAATGGTCAAAACAGAAAAAGGATCGGTCTATATAGCAAAGGAGTATAAGGAGAAAAACACCGATCTACAGAAGACCGTAGAGCAGATCGATCTGCTGAACAAAGATATCATCAACCCAAAGTCACTCTATATTTTGGAGGATCAATCAAGGAATGATTGCATTCATACAAGAGCCAGAGCAGAACAGAGATATACAGAGAGCTCAGGAAGAGAAAAGATCAACGGAATCATTCAGCTGCTACATTTTTCAGAGGAGAACTTAACAACTTAATAACACCTCAGACATCTACATCAACAACAACAACAAAGACTAGACTAAGTGACTCGCCTGATTCAGAGTGAATCAGACCCTGTGTGGGAAAGACTGTTTGTCCTATGGACTATGACGAGTCTGGGTGACTCGTGTTATTCTTAATGAATTAGACCTTGAGTGAGAAGGACTTAGTGTCCTATGGAGAAAGACGAGACTTAGTGACTCACCTGATTCTAAGTAAATCAAACCCTTAGTGGGAGGACTTAGTGTCCATTGGAGAGAAATTTGTGTCTGGTTATAATGACTTAGTGTCCAATTGTAAGGTTCAGGGTAACCATTTATCCTTAGTGGATCATTCTTACTCATCAGAGCGGAGAAGAGGACTAGGAGTAATTCAGGCTGAATCTCTTAAAAATCCCTATGTCTCATTATCTCATTGTCTCTTTACCTTATCATGTATCTTTCTTATATATATATATATTATGAATGTTATATCTGCATGAGGTGCCTTTCCATTAGCAAACTAAAATACTGAACAGTGTGTTTTTAGATTAAGGATTAGAAAATGGATTTTACCAAATAACTAATTCTGTTGCGCTATCAATTGCATAATTATTTGGTAACTGTGCTTAAACGAAAAAGTTATACAATAATATATAAAGATCTATTCACCCCCCTTCTAAATCACTTTCTTGTACCTCTGGGAAATAACACTTATCTTGTAAGTTGTTGCCTATAAATAGAATCTTATATGTAATAATTAAAGTTAAAGTTAATACAACTGAACTTTTTCATTTCATTATATATTTTAACACTATGACTATGTTTGTTTGCAAAAAGTATATTTGAGATTAGATTATTTGTCTTAATTTAATACTATTTTAAAATATTTTATATCATGATGGGAGATTAATAATCTTTTAAATAGTCCTATGTGTTGTATCCCAGAGACACAAAAAAGCTCTAGAAGGGGAGTTGAATAGGTCTTTTAAAAAAATTGTGGTTTAATTTTGAGTAAAAATTAATTGATGATTTATAAATAAAAGTCAATTAAGTATAGCGGAATGTATTTTAAAATCCTCATTTTTTACATATAAGATTTTTATCAAATAGAGTTATGAGATTTGGAACTAGAACATGTAAAACCCACACACTATCTCAAGTAAATATAGTACAGAAAGTAAATGACAAAGTAAATGTGACAATAATTTTTAAGTGGTTCGGAGACGTAATAACTCTTACTCCACTCTTCGACTTCACGAGTAGGTAATCCACTAAGGATATTAATCACTAAAATCAGTTATAACTGAACCACTAAAGTTCCTTCAAGTCACACGGTCTCGGAACACCTGAACACTTAGTCCATTCGAGTCACTTAGTCTCGGAACAATGTCACTCAGATAATTCACAGTAGTTGATTTGAAGTTGAAAGTTACTGCTAAGTTGGCAATACGATTCTTTTCTCAGGTACTTAACGGCTTAAATGATATGTTCAACTTTTTTGTAGAGTAAGTTTTGAGCGTTGCAGAATTTTAATTTTCGATCAATATCTCATCTCTACTAAATTTTGAATTATGCTATTCTTTTTATAGATTTCTCGAAATCTTCCCATTGTAAGATAGCCGTTGTTCATTTATTGCCTTGATTCTTGAGATATCTGCAATGAGCATTATGGTGTTTTAGGTAAAATGTCTTTCTGCTGTGTCAGCTTATCAGATTTCCAAATGTAGTAATTCTTTGACTGGACTTTCAATGTCAACTAGCCAGTAGACACATGCATTTCTGAACTTTAGATTTTAACTTTGACTTAGAAAGACTTGCATCGAGCCCTTAAACCCATAATGTTTCTATTGTCAGTGTTCTAACAGCTTTAACTCTACGAACTAAACTGATTGTATAATATAGATAGTGTAGTTAGATCTTCCATATGAACCAATTTTTACTATACAATCTTGCTTTAACAATACGATTCAATTCTTCCATTACAATCTTGAACTTGCTATGTGATCATGATGTAGCAATACATTTTTGAACTTGCAATGCGATTTTGATGTAGCATTACGATTTTGAACTTGCAATGCGATTATGATGTAGCAATACTATTCTAAACTTGGGTTTCTGATCTGATCTTCAAATCTTAACTTTCTATACAACATTTTTTCTCAGAAGATCAACCTAACAAATTTGATCTTTTTTAAACTAAGTCCTTGTACAATACGAATCGAGTAAGGACTTTACAAAAGCTATCTTTATAAATATACATTAAGCATTGATCATATCTGTGACACCCCAAAATATGGGTCTTTTTTATCTCGGGTTTGGTGTTCACGATTTGACCTCATTCTAACTTCCACATCATAATCAATAGTATAATTGATAAATTTTGTGAATTTTAAAAACTTTTGATAACAACTTTAAATAATATTCAATATCATTATAGATATTAAAACTTAGTTAAATAAAACTTTATAATTCTTTGGTTCCAAAATCGTAACCTGTAATATTCATCTTAATATAGCAAGCCATGATCATAAAATATCTAACAGCTCACATCGTATCTCATTTGTATAAAATTTTCTTATAATAATCAATATAAGGTTTACAACGCAATTACAATTCAAATATCTGGTATTCATCGTTAAATAATTTATTACAATGAAATTTATTGTCATACAATAAGTCGTTCCAACTTAGTACATCTAATCTAAAGAAACTATTAAACCTTTGTTTTTTAAATACGCTTCAGACTATTATCATGTCTCCTTGATCTATAATTGCAAAATTAATTACAAGAATGAGCGCAACGGCTCAACAAATCTAACAGATAACACCTTTTATACTTCACATATTTGTTGGTCGAAATTAGAACTTTTATTTAAATTTTATTTATTAGTTAAATTCCGATCTCGAATTTGTTTGAATGAATAACGTGCAAGCATACTTGGTTAACAAGTAATAAAGTGATAAGAAAAGTTGATTGCACGAGGAATTACTTTTAATGCTTTCCAAGTAGTAATTCTATTGAGTCAAATCTTATTTGAACGACATAAATTTAAACTAACTAACAATGGAATAAGAAAATGATAGAACCTAGATTGTCATTTTTCCCCAATGTCGTTGAGCGAAATCGGAATATCGAGGCCACTGGCGTTACGCCAATGCTTGCAGAAACCACCCTCAGCATTTCTATCAAGTCTTGCTATCCCAATTTCTCCCAACAAATCATTCAAACCTCATACACTCTCCTTTATATTAATTAGACACGTGGAAACAATCCTATGACCCCAAGATACAAAAGGCCTAAGGTTACGAATCACAAAAATATGCCTAAGACAAAAAAAACTCCATTTAGACATTTTATTGAACACTTGGCATGCACAATGCATTTCTTCTATGCATGAAGTTCATCCCAACTAGGATAAAACCACCCTACTATGAGGTTTATCTACCACAACAGTGAGAGAAGATATTCAATTCAAATAATACAAAGGGTTCCATGGAAATCGAATGTTATATGCTTAACTCATAACAACTGTGCAATACTCCAATCACAACGAATATTGCAACCCAAAACAAGTGAAATAAACACATTCAATTGAATAAAACATAGATCATGGATAAATTATTCAATACAATGATCAATACATCAAGCAATGACTAACTCATTATATGAATCAAGCATCAATAGTTCTAAATATTGGTCAATCATCAATGAAATACAAATCAAAGGAGAGAAGAGGGTGAAGATACAAATCATAGCATTCAATCTTCCATCTCCTAGCAACCTTCAATCTTCAACTTCTATTGTGTTGAAATTGTTACACTAGAGACCCATTTCTGAGTTCCAGTCGCCGCCCAAATGAAAGATTATTGATTTAGGGCATCAAAACTTACTTAAAAATCTGAAATCCCACAATAGAACAGTGCATCGCCATGGCGGTAGAAGGGCATCGCTGCAATGGCCTTTATAATTTTCTAGGTAGTTTATATGACCGCTGTGGTGCTCCAAGGTACCACTGCGGTGGTGGTTCTGTTGCTTTCTGCATTTTGTACTAGCGCCACGGCGCTTGATGGCACCGCTGTGGTAGTGGCTTGCTATGAAATTATAGTTTTGTAGATATCGTGTAAATTAACTAAAATATAATTAAAACACATACTACTAATATCAAACCATATTTTACCGTAGTAACATAAAAACACATAAAACTAACTCAAATGTTAAAAATCCACAAAATATCAAATTCAAGAGTATTCAATAACTAGGTATAAAAATCAATTATCAATATTTCATACATAGTAATCATGTGTCATATATCTAATATTGTGCATATATATATGCATTCTATATTTTATAATATGCATCACTATATGCGTCATACATTTCGCATAGTGTAACATAACTTTATGTTGTGCAAGTAATACATACTTCTTAGTTTTCATATTTCAGATTTAATCACGTAGCATGTAATACATGTTCATCACATACCATATTATAGTACGGTTTTCAAGTAATGACAAATTTACTTGTAACAATTAAATCTAGAAAACTTGCTTTTTCGATCACTATGCTATCGTTAAAGCCATTGACGTAAGTTCGTGATGTTTTTGTCCCACATAATACCTATGTAACACAAATAATGTTATTACGTAGTTTAACACATATCGCGTTTTACTAATTTCAGTTGAAACTCGTAATTTTTAGATTAAACACTAAATCTTTTAATTATTAACCAAACCTATTATAGATTTATTATATTTTAAAATAATATTTTATTATTATTTTAATCATTTGAATATTTAATTTTCAAAAATAAACTTTTATTTTATTTTCAATGGACAAAGGGGTGCTGATCCCTTTTATTTTTTTAAAACCCAGCAGACAGCGCTTGGCGCTGTCTTTCTTTACGAAGACTGCGCCTTAGTGTAGTTATGCAGAATCGAATTCTACAAAATTCATTCTTGCTCAATCACCTCCAATTTGATGTTCCATGCAACCAACTCATGCAATTGACTCACAACATATATACCCATGTTCTACTAACATTATCATGCATTGATTTTATGTTTTACAAAAGATTTTCTTTAAAACATTTTTACAAACACATGGTGGACGAACTTGAAAAACAGAGGTTTCCTATGAATTTAATCCTTTAATCACACAAACTTAGTATATAATCCCACTTTATAACTTCTGAACCCTCCTGGTTCATCCATAATCAACCTCCCACAACAATTCTAAGGATTAACTGCTAATTTATCTAATTTCTATGAATTTAACCAAGAAAGAGCTTTATACCTCTTTTTTGTGAAATTTGATTTGGATGAAGCTTGGTTGAGCTAAATTTGAATTTCCTCTGATGAACTCTTCACTTAGAACTTCCTTAGCAACCAATTTTGATCAATATTCCTTCTTAGTTATGTTCAATTTGGTGAAGTTTTGTTATGGTTTGTGAAGAGCTTAGCATGAAGCTTTTGTAGACTTGGATTTTTTTTTCTTCCTGATTTCTTGTGTGTACGCATGGATTCAATGCTCACAAATAGCTGAATCATCCCACTCAGATTATTCAAGTTGGAGGTGTCCAGTTTGTAGAATGCTTGAAGCTTCGTCATGCTTCAAACAATGCTCAGCAACATGGAGCATTGCTAAGGTCATGTTTGGCTTAATTAAATTACATTTTCAGCATCTAATTTATTAGCTTTGCATATTAGTAATACATATTACATATATATTTATATATTTTAATTGTATTATTATCATTTCATGAAACACAAATTGTATTAATTCCTGAAATAAAATTATATATATTTATATAATTTTTCGGCAATTTTTATTTATATATATTAGATATACATTTTACCTCCATATTTATATATTGTAACTTATATTGTAACTTTTCCATAAATTGACAATATATAAATATAATTATAACTAATACATATATCAAAAATATATATATGTACCTCATTATTTGTATTTTACGAAATTTAATAAGCTATACATTTATGTACAACTTCATTTCATAAATTATGGATTTAACCCATAATTTAATTTAAACACTTTTTGTATAACGAATCAACTATATTAAAATAATTGATATTTAATTTTTTAATTATTTTAATTCACTCATTTAATTTATACAATTAATATTGCATAATTAAATTAGTTCATTCCTTCCATAAATTGTTTCAAACCATTTATTTAAATATTACATACATTAATTTAATACATGAAACTTAAATTAAATATTAATTTAATTTACTAATTCAACATCCAATATTTATTAAATAAATATTGGTCCCTCACCCCATATTTTTAATTCACATTTATTTGATATAATATCAAATATTATATTCTTATTCATAATACATTTAATCATTGTAACCCAATTTTCATTATTAACAAAATATAAGAAAGTAACTTTATTTATTTAATTAATTAAAGTTAATATATTAATCCACTAATAAAGATTATATGAATTAATTCTCTCATTTCATATTTAATTTATATTGTTTGGCATAATATAATATATTAAGCCATTACATAAATATATTACATTTATATGTAATATATTAAAATAATGAGTTTTATTAACTCACTCAGTTTATTAAAATATAATATATACATTAATTCACTATTTTTCTTAAGTGAATTAATTACATCCAATAAATTCACTATCATTCAAATTATATTATTTCTTAATATAATTTTAACTTAATTTTAATTAATTAATGTTAAGTAATTAATTTTCGTCGCTTCATATTTCATCTCGTAGTTAACTCAAACTACAACCTTAATAATTAAATTGACTATTAAGTTTCATTTTCAATTAAGTTTATATATTTCATTTATAAATATATACACAACATTACATCTCCACATAATCACATAGTACAATATATATATATATATATATATATATATATATATATATATATATATATATATATATATATATATATATATTTCTATTCATTTGACTTGCTTCGTTTCATAATAAAATTTTTATATATTAAATTCTTATTTAAATATTATTTAAAATATATCAAAATTTTGGGTTGTCACAATATCATGTCATCATCAAATTTAATCATGCAGACACTAATAATCTTTCCCTATTTGATGATTACAAAATCAGTAGTTTCAAATCAAATAATCAATTTACTATGTAGTGCAGAAATTTAAACATGACTTAGAATACAGTGAAACTGTATTGGTAGATCAAAAGCATGAATTCATTAATATTGAAAAATTAGTACAAGCCTAGGATCTTAGAATTTATAGTTATACTTATTTTTCACTTTTTCTTTTCTTGCTGGGAGGATTTCTTCTTTCTTCTTCCACTTTTCGATTATATCTTTCCCTTCCTTCAACTTCCCCTCTTTTCAACTCAGTAATCTCTTCAACGGTATCCCTTGGACCAAGATCAGGCATATTGAATTGTTGTTCTCCTGGTATGTAAACATCTTGAGACATCCTATTGACAAATATCGGATCATCATTTGGAGTTCTCATACCAGAGATGGTCACATCTTGCCATGATGCTATTTGAGAAGAAGATTGCTCTCTTGAATAATGTCCTTCAAATGGTAAGACTTGAGTAGTTGGAGGAGATGAATGCCTTGTTCTTCTTTCCTCTTGACTTCTTTGCTCCCCCTAAATTGATGATTTCTTTTCCAGTACTCCTCCTCTACCTCTCTTCTCCCTCTTTTTGTCATCAGTCAAGAGGGAGACTTCCTTTGAGAGCTATTGAATACCATTAACAAGTTCTTCCAATTGATGGTGAGGGGAGTTAATATCAGTTCTGTTTTCCTGCCACCTTTTATCATTTTTTTCTTTTTGTTGGTGAACTAATGCCATGGCTACACGAGTAGTGCCAAGAACTGTATCCGTTTGTAGCATTTTCTTTTCCACTGCTAGTTTGAAGTCCAGGTGAGATGAGTGTAACTCAAGAATTTTGTCATGAAGAAGTTTGATACAATTATCATTTGATTTCTAGTACTCCAGAAAAGCATGCTTTTGTTTTGAAAGTTTGTTTAAGAAAATTCGATCTCTATTATTGAGACCGTCCCTCATATCTCGAAACATTTATCACATTTGTTTTGCAAATTCTCTTCCCATGTCTTCTGGAACTCTTTTTTATAGTGGTAGTGATCTTGTCTAGACATGTTTTGAGTTTCTTGGTATTATCCTCAAGATCTTCATTAAAGTTCGCAGAGAGAAGGACCATGAGGTTCGCAATTTGAGTTTTGGATGGAATCATTGAGACTCGATTAAGAATTTAATTCAAGAGTGGGACTGACTCGAAGTGTGAGGTTGAGAGATAGCAACCAAAGCAGGATATACATCAAAGTATTCATTATTTTTTGAGGAAGGTATGTCGGATAGAGGGACTGATGAGATGATTGATTGGTTATCTTCTTGAGAAGAGATTGGAGAATTTTCAAGGGTGTTTATTAAATTGAAAACATTCACAAGAGGGAGAATTCTCAAATTTTTGAACAGGAGAAGTTGGTGGAGTGACTTGAATGATCAAAGGGTGATAAGACTCCTTGATCAAGGAGTACAAAGATTGATCATCAATTGTAAGATTTGAAGTTGCAACATTCAGAATTTCATGGATAGGAATAGCTGAGAACTCAATCGCATAGTCTTGACTCAGTATAATCAGAGTGATTTCTTGTGTGAATACGACCGGGGACTCAACAGAGAAATATGAATCATATGATGATTGCTCTGAGGTCGTTGATGAAAGCTCTACGATATCATCATAGATATAAAAGTACGAAAACTCAGGACAAACAAATGATTGTGGAATAATGATTACCTTGTGATAGAATTGACAGGAGGATTCAAAAGGTTCATTGCAAAGTAGATTTATAGCATAAGAGATTACCCTTGGGAAGTTTTGAGATACAAACTTTAGATTTGGAAATATTGAGTAGCTCCATCTCATAAAGCTGTGATCTCATAATGTCAATGCTTTCAATAAAGGCATCAGAGGTAAAAAGTAAAGCAGTTGTTCACTTGCTGGATCAAATATAGTAGTTTTTCTATCCAGAGTTAAATTAATAAAACCTTCTAGCAGCTCATTTGCGCTCATGCCCATAAGACGCATTCACCCAACTCCAGATCCAATGAATCTATCAGGCAATCTGGCATTTGGATCCTCTATTCCTTCAAGTACAATTATAGTAACCAATCTTGATAAGTTTGGTACTACTTGAGGATGTAATTGAGGAGTAGGTTGAGGCTCCCCCTCAGAGTTTGGATTTTTCAGTTTGATTACCACTGGCTCAGTACTTTTGTTGATATCTACAGTTATAACCTTGGTGATCTTCAAGAAGTCGCCAGACATTGTTGAACGATCTTTTCTTCTTTTACTTATGATCTCTGTCTTTTTCTTCTTCTTTTCAACCATATTTCTTAGTTTTCTTTTCAGCTTCTTTGGCTTAGGAGCTCTATCCTTCACAACCATTTCTTTTTTAACATCTCGAGGCTCAAGCTCAAATGCCTTCTCAATCATCTCTTCATCATTTTGAGGCTCAGGCTCAAAGACCTTCTCAACCATTTCTTCATTAACAACTTCTTCTATCTCTACGATCGGAGTCTCATCTACGATTAGTGTTTGTTTTACAAGCAGAGTCTGCTTTACAATTGACTCTCCATATTGCTCTTCAAGATTAACTAATTCTTCAAAAAATCTTGACTTTTGGATCTTTCTTCTTCTTGAAAATTTGAGAAATTAGAGTCAAATCATCTTGAGTTTCTTCAGAGTTTGATGGAACATTCTTCGGTATTTCTTCTTCTTTCTTTTCTTCTACCTTCTTCTTTTTCTTCAGGGGTTCTTACTTTGAGACTTGAGGTGTGATAAATCCTTGATAATCATCTTTTTGGATCTTAAATGCTTTTCTTTTGGTTTGAGTTCTAGAGGGTTTTTGAACCTCACTGACAGTATGCTCACTTCTTCCAAATATTCTAGGGATCCATGTAGTTCAATTGGATTTTTCTTCCAATTTTCCAATAGTGTTGGAGTAATATTCTTTTTGGCATTTAAGGCTTCTCCTTCATCATCTCCAATTAATTTCTATTCGTCATTCTTTTCTTTAGAACTTGACTTAGAACATGTCCATAGTACATTTTGAGGGCTGGCTTATTAGCTTTTCTTTCGGCATTATCCTTCACCCATTTAGCTATCCACTTCATTAGAATTGAGCCAAAGTTTATTTCAACTTTGTTGACTATAGCAGTTATGATTTTCAATGGAGTTCACTGATCGAATCATGTGCTGAATCCTTGCACATAAAACATTTTCCAACGATATCAGCTAAGAATTCGTATTTAGGGGGAAACTCTTTCTTTTTCATCTCCTTCAGTTAATGAAATCTTCTAGTATTGAATCATCGTCATGCCTTCTTAACCATCAATATTGTCAAAAGAAGTAATACCTTCGCTTACAAAGCCTATATGATTGTTCAGCTCTTCCACGGTGATCTTTAACACATGTACTTTTACTTCTGCTGTAAGAACATCATCTTTAATAGCAGCATTGACACAAAGTTCTTCAACATACTTGGTGTAGATTTTGGTGTTTGCCTGCAAAATTTCTCTGAATTCCGCCTTTTGAATGAGCGCAAGAACATCTTTGAATTTCTTCTTTAATGCACCAAAATTCTCAAAACAGAGCTGATTTCTAATAATAACTTGATGTCCCACCATTGTATCTTGAAATCAAACTGAAACAAGAAATAGAGTGCTCAAATTTTTCTAGATTAAATGAGAATACAAATTCTAGGGCTTGGTCGTAAGTTTTTGAATAGTAAAGTTCAAAATAAAATTTCAAAATAACTTTTAAGAAACTTCCCATTATTTGCTGAGGTAGGACACGTGGCAGAAGATGAGTGGCCTCAGTTACAGTTGTAATGTAGTAACTGTAATGACCGCGATTATTTTAACCTATATAAATGAAATTAATTATTGATAAATTAAATTTTGTGCGATTAAATTAAATCATTATATGATAACTTGGTTTAATGAACTATGTGACAATTAATTAAAGGAATGTCCACTTAATGGATTAATTAAATTAATGGACCGTGCTAGGTATATATTTTTTTAATATCAAATCGTTTATAGAATTTATAAGTTATGTAATAACTTAATTAAATAGATTTCTAACAAGTCTAATTGGATTATGTAAATTAATTAATGTCTATGTGTAAATGTTATTAATGAAAATTAATAGTTCAACTAGTTAAATAATTAATAGTGGACTAGTCCAATTTATTTATTAAACAAGCTTAATTTAATTTAAATTGCTAATGAACTTGTATTTTGTCATGTAACTAATTTAATTGGCCCAATTGAAGGTGGTCCAATGATTTATTTGTTTGGCCCAATGATTTATTTATTTAGTGGCCCAAATCAATGTAAGGGTGGTGTATATATATGTGTGTATATATATAGAAGGAAAAAATAATTATAAAATGGATGGTAAATGGATGAAGTAGCCGACACTTGTTGGGAGGGGTTCAAGGATTGTTGCAAGGCTCAAGAAAAGTATAGAGAACATCACCTTTTATTTCTCACCTAAGCACCTATCCAATCTACCTAAAATGTGGATATATGTTTTCTTGATTATAAGCCTTAATCAACCAATGTTAATGGATTAGTGAAGCCTAAATGCACTTAGCTATCTCCTATAAATAAAAGCCTTCTCCCATGTTTGATAGAGTTGGTTCATTTGAGAGAGCAAGTTAGAGAGAAAAGAGAATAACACTTAGTGTTCTTGAGATTTTATAAAAAGAAAACACCAAGGTGACTTAAAAGGGTAATGCACGACAGCCTTAGGGGTTCTTTGATGTCCTCAAATTTCATCTTATACTTTAGAAATGAGAGAAAGAGAGCCATCAAGAGCCAAAAGTATAAAATACCAAAAATCCTAACTTGTATGATTTTCTTTGTGTCATATATGATTTTCATGGTAGAAAATCATTTTAAAAAGCTCTAAATGTTTATATCCATGCTAGATTAGTAAATTTAGGGTTCAATGAGTTTAACATGTGTATTGATATGCATTTGTGTTGAAAAGTTTAACAAAAAACATGAAAATGATTTTTATCGACGGAACCCTAATCGAACGTGTGATTTGAAGCTCTATATTTTGAAACCTACATGTTGTGAGCGTGATTTTCTTTTGTCATATGCTAAATATGTAAGTTAAGAGTAAAACCTAATTGGAATCATGTCATTAAGTTTTAAAATGAGTGAGTTATGCTTTTTGAAATCAAAGTGGTTCACTGTCAAACCCTAACACACAACAGTTCACTTTGTGCATGTTTTTCGTGACCTAAATATGTCCAAAAATGTATTTCAATGATGGAATATTATATCTCAAGAAGATACGAATCCAACAAGATCAATTTAAGGTTCTGCAAAAAAACCTAGAAGGTGCCTAAGCGCCTGCTCCAACCCTTTTGGGCGCCTAGGCACCTAAGTAGGCGCCCTTCATGGTCCATTTTGGTCCGTTGTCGGTTCGGATCGGTTTTAATTAATTAAAAGGGTCGTGAAATATTTTAAATATTAATATAATTAATTTAGGACCCAAATAAATTAAATATTTATTAATAAAATAAACTAAGAATATTTAAGGTAATTAATTATTATTTAAATAAAATAATATTTATAATTAATTAATTATTTATTATTTAATGGTTATTAAATAATAAATAAAGGGAATTAAAATAATTAATTATTTATTATTTAATTTTTATTAAATAATAAATAAAGGAAATTAAAAATAATTTATTATAAATAATTAAATTAATTAATTATTATTTAATTAATATTAAATAATAAATAAAGTAATTAAGTTCATCAATTGATATTTAAATGTTGAATAAAGTTAATAAAATAATTATTTATTATTTAATTAATATTAAATAATAAATTATGGTAATAATTAAAGAAGAATAATGTTAATAATCTAATTATTT
Source organism: Hedera helix (assembly GCA_947179155.2). Taxonomy (NCBI): domain Eukaryota; kingdom Viridiplantae; phylum Streptophyta; class Magnoliopsida; order Apiales; family Araliaceae; genus Hedera; species Hedera helix. Next base: position 3,238,559 of record OX359284.1, on the reverse strand, counting down.
ATTATTTAACTAACAATAAATAATAAGTAAAGATAATTAATTGACTTGAAATAATAATTAAAAAGGGTTGAGGTTAATAAACTAATTATTTATTATTTAATTAAGATTAAATAATATATAAGGATGAGTAATTAATAAATTGTTATTTATTTGACATTAAATAATAATTAAAGGAGATTAATGTTAGTAAACTTGTTATTTAATTAACATTCAATAACGAGTGCTAATCATTAATTAATTATTATTTAATTAAAGATTAAATAGTAATTAAAGGAGAATATAGTTAACAAAATACTTAATAGACTTTAATTAATTAATTATTGTTCAACAATAACTAAAGATAATTATCATTTAGTATTTAAACAATGTTTAAGAATAAATGAGGTAATGAAATAATTATAATAAATTGTTTAAGAGTTTAAATAATTATATAAACATGTTTAAAGCATACTTAAATCAATATCTCTTAAAGAGAAGTAATATTTGAGCGTTAAATTATTTACCTAAATACAACTAAGTGTAAATGATATAAATTTCTTGTAATGTGCTATATTATGATCATCGGTGATTAGATGCTAGGCAAATAGTAAACTTAAATGTTAAAGTGCATGATTATATGTTGTACTAGTTGATAGGCCGACGTTATCACTGTTAGGTATTTCAAAGGGAGTCTAATTAAACTGAATTAGCAGTACATCGCGAATATGACAAGTTTCCTGGTGTGATGTCGCAAGCACCCAAAAATAAATTCTTACTTTTGAAAAATATTAATGTAGTAGTGCAAGTAAGAGTCGATCCCACAGAGAATGATTAATTTAATTTTATGTTTTCGCAAACAAAAGTTGGGGGGTTTTGAAATTAAAGAAATAATTTAAATAAAATTAATTAAAATAATTATGCAAGAAATAAATAAAAATAAAAAGCCTTGGTTTAAGTTAACATCCACCATCAAGAATTTACAACTGATCACTGATGCAAAAATAAATCAATTAATATTTTGAAGATTCACCGTAGAAAGAACTACTCGCAGGTGGAATAATTTTTCTCCTCTCTCCTTAATTTTAGATAAGTAGAGCCACTTGGTCTAAATACCCTTACTAATAAACAACCCCCCCGGCACTTGCTAAAGATTTAATTTAATAGCAGCATAAAGAATTAGAGAGATCGTTGAACTAAACAACACAAGCCACTTGTTTGCATTTAATTTAGATGAATATTCTTCCTAAGATAAAATAATCTTTTGATCTGCAAAACAATTATTAAACTTAGTTACTTCAAAAATAACAGTAGATTAGTATGAATAATAAACTAGTAGTACTCCTAGCAATTAAACAAATCAATCATAAAATTAAGCACAGAAAAATATTCAATAATCAAAAGATAAATTGAACAATTAAAATAAATTAGATCTCACAGTGTATAAATCTTGATGGCTTCAATCACTTAAACCAAGAAAAATAATTTAGCTACTCATAATTGTAGAGAGCATCAAAGAATAGAAGAGAGAATTTTTATTCTAAGAAAAGTTGTGTCTTACAATGTGTCTCAAGCCTTCTATTTATAGGCTCCATAAACCTCATAACTTGTCCAAACCCTAATAGGATTTACAATTAAAAATAAAAGAAAAAGAAAATAATTATTTTTCTAACCCTAGTTGGAATTAAAATCCAATTTGGAATAAAAAAAGGAGCAATAAATCCGAAATAATCCGTTTCCCAGCATTTCTGTGTCAAACAAACAAGCCTTAACGCGCTCGGTTGACCGGTCAACTCACGCTGCCGCGTTGCTGACGTCAGCAACCTCTTCCGCGCATTGCGCGCGCTGTGTATCATCCAAGAGCAAAACGGCGTCGTCCCCTGTCCTCCGCTCTTTTACTGCCTGGCCGCGCATTGCGCGACCACTTTTCTTTTCCGCAAATGAAAACGACGTCGTTCCCTTCCATGCAGCTGACTCCTTCTCCGCGCCATGCGCGCAAGCTGAATGTTCCGGAAATTACAGAATTGCCACCGTGCTGCTTAATTACCAAATTGCCATCACAGCTTTGCAGAATTTACGAAATTGCCCCCAAAGCTTATTTTTCCTACAAAAATAAATATAAATTAATTAAAAATAATATAAAAATACTAAAAATAATAAAAACACATAATAATAACTAAAACACTAAAAATAAATAAAAACACATAAATAAAAATAAATATAAAAATACTATAAAATTACCTAAATTAACATAAATTAACTAAAACCCTATAAAACCTATTAAAACCAAAATGAGTTAAATAATTAAACATTTAAGCATACAATAAATATAAAAACTAAGTATTAGGGAATAAAAATAGCGTATAATTCAATCCTATCAAATACCCCCACACTTAGCTTTTTGCTTGTCCTCAAGCAAAACAAGAATAAAAACTATAAAATTAAAACTAATAACCAAACAACTTACTTGAGCAACAAATCAATATAAATTTCAACATCAGCCTCAAAGATTTTTTAAATGATAACTCAAAGAAAATTTTAAAATCATGCAAAATTTATAACTTTAACATATTTATCAATTCTACTTTACTCAAGACCTTTTGTGTGTGTGTGAATCCAAATGTATCGAACTAGCAAAAAACTTAGATCCGCTCACATAATTAAATGTCTCATAAATGATATAAAAAATGGTTAGTTTAACAACAATACTCTATAGTCTTACTTTTCTCATCATTTTTCATTAATATAGACATATATAACTAGAAGATCAAAAGGTTTTTAACAATTATACACACTAGGATTATTAATATGCATTTTTTTTAAATATTTTTTCTCATTCATTTTTTTCTTTTAATGGGTGCATTTTATGCTCCATCCCATTTTCTTTCTTTCTTCATTTTTTTTCATCATTTTTTTTAACGGTGAGTGCATTTTATGCTCCATCTCACCAGCGAGTGCGTTTTACGCTCTATCTCGCTTTTTCATGTGTTTATGAGTGAGTGCGTTTTACGCTCCATCTCAACCCACCACAAGATTTTTTCCCAATAATAATCCTAGAAAAATTACCTAAATCATCTCCTCCAAATTATATTTTGCCTTATATTTCACTTCAAATAATGATCAAATAAGATATAGAGCTCAAAAATATCTTTCATAAGCATTTAACCATTTAAACTTTTTCTAAATTAAAACTAGCTCAAACAAATGGATATAAGTGCATAAAAATTTTAAAGATCTCAAACAAAGTAATAATCAATAAAAAGCCAAGAATCCAAACTAAGCAAAAATTTATCATTTTTCTAAGAGTGATTAAATAAAAACCAAAATTTTATCATTGGCTAAAATTTAAAATTCAATTAACTCATTGCTCAAGTGACACATCCTAAAAATAAAAAATAAAAAAAACTATCCCATTTTCGTAGGAAACACGGTTACACTTAGCTTGTGCAACAAGCCTTTAAACCCCAAGGTTACCCCAAGTGGACGAGTTTTGTCTCGTGAGGGTTTGCAGTGAATTTACCCACAAAATTCAAAATTTTCTAAAAATAAAACAAATTTTTTTTTTTAAATAAAAAATAAAAAATAAAAAATAAAAAATTTAAAATTCCCTAAAAATAAAATAAATATCCTAAATCCCTTCCCCCACACTTAAAATTTACATTGTCCTCAATGTAAAGTAAAATGCAAAGAAACAGGCACAAATAAATATAAAAAGAAAAAGGAAAAGAAATGCAAATCTGATTTCTTGGGTTGCCCCTCAAGCGGAGCCTTTATTTATTGTCATTGGCTTGACAGCAGATCAAATTACTACGTTACTCCAACTTCATGAATTTTGAGTACCCCATCCATTACGTCATTCTTCATAGGTAGATTCAATCTCCCTTGCACTTGACATGAACGTTTTACTCCCTCTTCAACGAACAAGTATTTAAGATGATTGCAGAGAGTCTTTATATTCGGAATGGGATCCTGCAAAATAAAAGATAAAGAGTTATTATGAGTAACAGGTAATGGAATGAAAGGTGCTACATAATTATCTAAAATCACTGGCATGGAATTTAATGGAACTTCAGCCTCTCTCAAATCTTGTTTCAGCTCATTTTCTTCTTCCTCCTTCTCTAACAACAAATTGTTAGTAATCGCAATATCCAACTCTTCCTTCTTTGTTTCCTCAACAATTTCCTCCACCTTAGGCATGTCATCATCAAAAATAACATCATCGTCTACATTAACACTTTCCGCTTCTTTGATGTTATTTTCTTTCTCTTGCTTCGGTAGAGATACTGTCTCTTCTGGATTGTCTACATCGTTACCACTGCTTAACACTTGTGCACTTGTATTCTCCGTTGGATTATTCATCGTTTGAGAAGGTACTTGCTCAGAACTTTGCCCCTCCAATTGATCGATTGTCGTTTGTCCCATTGAAGTACCCAAATGTTGAATAATTGCATTATTTTCTTGAATACGTGCCTGCATGTCTTGTTGAAATTGCAAATTATCCTGTCGTAATTGTAAAGTGTTAGCTTCCATTAATTTAAGCATATCTTCTAAAGACATATCAGAATAAAGTGATTGGCCCTGTTGTTGTTGGGGATACGGTTGTATGTATTGTTGATAGCTTGAAAAATTCTGATTTGCGGCCGGATTCATTGGTGGATTCTCATAGCCAAAATTAGAATGATCCCTCCATCTTGAATTATACGCGTTTGAATAGGGATCATATCTCCATTGGGGTTGACCAGGAAAACCACTTGCTATATTGGCTTGCTCATAGGACTCCTCTCGAAGAATGGGGCACATATTAGTCGGATGTCCTACCACCGCACAAATCCTACAAGCTTCCATTCGTTGTGTACGATCTGCAACCATTTGATAAACAAGAGAAGTTAAGGTATCAATTTGTTGCTTAAGAGAAGAAATAGTGACCTCATTGACATAATCATGCCTCACTTCCATCCTTAACCTGCACAACTAAATTAAATTATGAAAATCTAAAAAAATAAAATCTAAAAAATAAAAAAAATTACTAAATTAGATATATATTTACAAAAGCACAAAATTAAATTAAAATCAATTCCCCGGCAACGGCGCCAAAATTTGGTGTGATGTCGCAAGCACCCAAAAATAAATTCTTACTTTTGAAAAATATTAATGTAGTAGTGCAAGTAAGAGTCGATCCCACAGAGAATGATTAATTTAATTTTATGTTTTCGCAAACAAAAGTTGGGGGGTTTTGTAATTAAAGAAATAATTTAAATAAAATTAATTAAAATAATTATGCAAGAAATAAATAAAAATAAAAAGCCTTGGTTTAAGTTAACATCCACCATCAAGAATTTACAACTGATCACTGATGCAAAAATAAATTAATTAATATTTTGAAGATTCACCGTAGAAAGAACTACTCGCAGGTGGAATAATTTTTCTCCTCTCTCCTTAATTTTAGATAAGTAGAGCCACTTGGTCTAAATACCCTTACTAATAAACAACCCCCCGGCACTTGCTAAAGATTTAATTTAATAGCAGCATAAAGAATTAGAGAGATCGTTGAACTAAACAACACAAGCCACTTGTTTGCATTTAATTTAGATGAATATTCTTCCTAAGATAAAATAATCTTTTGATCTGCAAAACAATTATTAAACTTAGTTACTTCAAAAATAACAGTAGATTAGTATGAATAATAAACTAGTAGTACTCCTAGCAATTAAACAAATCAATCATAAAATTAAGCACAGAAAAATATTCAATAATCAAAAGATAAATTGAACAATTAAAATAAATTAGATCTCACAGTGTATAAATCTTGATGGCTTCAATCACTTAAACCAAGAAAAATAATTTAGCTACTCATAATTGTAGAGAGCATCAAAGAATAGAAGAGAGAATTTTTATTCTAAGAAAAGTTGTGTCTTACAATGTGTCTCAAGCCTTCTATTTATAGGCTCCATAAACCTCATAACTTGTCCAAACCCTAATAGGATTTACAATTAAAAATAAAAGAAAAAGAAAATAATTATTTTTCTAACCCTAGTTGGAATTAAAATCCAATTTGGAATAAAAAAAGGAGCAATAAATCCGAAATAATCCGTTTCCCAGCATTTCTGTGTTAAACAAACAAGCCTTAACGCGCTCGGTTGACCGGTCAACTCACGCTGCCGCGTTGCTGACGTCAGCAACCTCTTCCGCGCATTGCGCGCGCTGTGTATCATCCAAGAGCAAAACGGCGTCGTCCCCTGTCCTCCGCTCTTTTACTGCCTGGCCGCGCATTGCGCGGCCACTTTTCTTTTCCGCAAATGAAAACGACGTCGTTCCCTTCCATGCAGCTGACTCCTTCTCCGCGCCATGCGCGCAAGCTGAATGTTCCGGAAATTACAGAATTGCCACCGTGCTGCTTAATTACCAAATTGCCATCACAACTTTGCAGAATTTACGAAATTGCCCCCAAAGCTTATTTTTCCTACAAAAATAAATATAAATTAATTAAAAATAATATAAAAATACTAAAAATAATAAAAACACATAATAATAACTAAAACACTAAAAATAAATAAAAACACATAAATAAAAATAAATATAAAAATACTATAAAATTACCTAAATTAACATAAATTAACTAAAACCCTATAAAACCTATTAAAACCAAAATGAGTTAAATAATTAAATATTTAAGCATACAATAAATATAAAAACTAAGTATTAGGGAATAAAAATAGCGTATAATTCAACCCTATCATTTCCTAACCTTACTCATATTTATATTGAGCAAATTTCTAAACCCTAAACTCATTTTACCATGCAAGTTTCCTAACTCAAACTTAAAATTTTATTTTCAAGCATGTTAGTGGTTTAATGTGTTGTTAATTACTCCACATAAATACAAATCATTGATATCTGCACATTGTGCATTTGAAATACTTTTCTATTATTGAACTGTAAATTATTTAAAGTTCTTCATTTCATGAAATGTTCAAGAAATAGTCTACGTTATTTGTTCCAACTAGATGTATAAAGTTAATGTTTTAAAAGGTATCCAAATTAGTAGTTGGTGCATTGGTGCGAAAATCTTGTACTGAGAGAACAAACCCTAAATAGGGGGGGATTATAAGTGTCGTTTGTCCGACACGTTTAGAGTTTAATGGTATGCATACACATAGTGTACAAGAGGCTGATCCCCTTGAGTACAAACTGAATTATAAAAGGATTATTCAAATGATTAATTCCTTGTCAACGTTCATGGTCGGTTAGACCACTCAGTAGTAAATAACCATTCTTCATGTATTTGTTTGAACTTTGATTATTTTATCAGTAAATTCATCAACTACATTCAATTGTTGAGTACTTAATTTCATTCGCAATTTGTTCATGATATGTCTTTATTAATTATTTTAAACTTGTTGAGCATAGTAGTTTGTCACTCTTGTTATATATATCATGAACTAATTGCAGTTAAGCCTGAGTATTCCGAGAAGGACAAGGGCAAGGGCAAGCTTTATGAATAGTTTGATATTACTATTCCGTTTTGTAAATCATTTGAAGTATAGAATCTAGGCTTGTAAATTTAGCATGCCTAACTCACTGATCAATTTATTGAATCTGGATTCATTCAAGGGTTTAGTGAACACATCAGCAAGTTGATTTTCAGTAGGTATAAAATGTAAAGATATGTTCCAATTATGCACATGATCTCTTATAAAATGATATATGATGTCTATGTGTTTGGTTCTAGAGTGCATGACAGGATTATGTGTAATTGAAATAACACTAGTATTATCACAGATTATAGAGATAGATTTGAATTCAAACCTATAGTCAGCTAATTAATTTTTCATCCATAAAATTTGAGTACATCAGCTGCCAGAAGCAATGTACTCTGCTTTTGCAGTTGAAGTGGACACATAGTTTTGCTTCTTTTTGAACCAGGAAACAAGTTTGTTTCCAATCATTTGACATGTCGCACTTGTGCTTTTCTTGTCAATCTTACATCCTGTAAAATCAACATCTGAACAATCAATTAGATCAAAGGAAGACTCCTTAGAATGCCATAATCCCAAAAAAGGAGTACCCTTGAGATATCTAAAAATCCTTTTGACAACAGTTAAGTGAGATTCCTTATGAATAGATTGAAACCTAGCACAAATTCTAGTAGAGAGTAATATATCCGGCCTACTAGCAGTTAAGTACAAGAGAGATCCAATCATACCTATGTATTGAATGACATCAATACTTTTACCTTGCTCATCATTGTCAAGTTTGATTGTAGAAGCCATAGGAGTTTTCATGGGAGTAGATGATTCTAAGCCATACTTTTTAAGCCAATCCTTGATATACTTGGCTTGATTTATGAAGATTACTTCCTCAGTTTGTTTAACTTGAAGTTTAAGGAAGAAGTTTAGTTCTCTCATCATACTCATCTCATATTTACTCTACATCAACTTGGCAAATTTCTCACACAATGTTTCATCAGTAGAACAAAAAATAATATCATCTACATAAATTTGAACTAATAAGATTTTATCTTTATACTTTCTAAGGAATAGAGTTGTGTCTACCCTACCTCTAGTGAATCTATTTTCAATTAGAAAGGTGGTGAGTGTTTCATACCATACTCTAAGTGCTTGTTTTAATCCATACAGTGCTGCATCCAATTTATAAACATGATTTGATAGAGTTGGAATAACAAAACTTGAGAGTTGTTCCATAAAGACTTCTTCTTGTAGTTTTTCATTCAAAAATGCACTATTGACATTCATTTAAAAAACTTTGAAGTTCATGTGGACTACATAAGCTAAAAACATTCTGATTGCCTCTAATATTACAACTGGAGCAAATGTTTCATCATAATCAATTCATTCTTCTTGAGAATATCCTTTTGTAACCAGCCTAGCCTAATTCCTTGTTATTATTCCAGCTTCATCCATCTTGTTTTTGAATACCCATTTAGTGCCAATTACTGGATGATTGTCTGGTCGTGGAACTAATCTTCAAACTGATTCAGTTCTTCTTGCATGGCTTCAATCCAGCTTGAATCTTTAAGTGCTTCTCCAATCTTCTTAGGTTACATTTGAGGTAGAAAGTAGAGATAGAGACATTCGTTTTGAGTGGTTGACCTTGTTCTTACTCTAGCATTTGGATCACCAATGATTAGATCTTGAGTGTGAACCCATGTTTATCTTCTTCCTGTAGGAATGTCAGTCAATGTGCCTTATTGTCTAAGATCTTCAAGATTAGGTTCTGGATCATCTTCATTTATTTGTAAGGTTTCTGCTTCAGATGTTTCAGACACTACAATCTCCATGTATGACATCACGATTGAGGGGTCTGGTTGTACGAATTCATCATCTGCGATCGTGTGACTTTCCTGCTGCACAATCAGAGGATTACATTATATGAGTTCATCAGGTTGAACAACTTCAATTAATCCACTTTGATCACTTTCATAAAATGTGACATGAATGGAGACTTCAATAGTCAATGAGTTCTTGTTGAATATTCTATAAGCCTTGCTTTACATGGAGTATTCCTTCATCTGCTTTGGGTTAAAACTTTGGCATATATTTCTTGCCATTGTATAGGATGTAGCAAGTACAAGTAAATGCATGGAAGTAACTGATGTTTGGCTTTCTTCCTTTCTATAGCTCATAGAGTGTCTTCTTGCATAAAGGATGGATCAAGGATTTATTTTGTGTGTAACAAGCAGTCTTGGCTGTTTTAGCCCAGAAGTACTTAGGAAGATGTGCTATTATAAGAAGTGTTCTTCTTGCTTCAATTAATGTTCTATTTTTTCTCTCTGCTACTCCATTCAACTGTAGAGTTCTTGGGGCTAAAAAGTTGTGCTTGATTTCATTATCTTCACAAAACTTATTCATTACAGAGTAATTAAATTCTCGACCACGATCACTTCTTATTGATTTGATTTTCTCACCTTTCTCATTTATGATCAGCTTGAAATGATTGAGTAGTTGTAAACTGGTTTCATCTTTTGAGCTTAGAAAGAAAATCCAAGTGAATCTGATGTAATCATTTACTATTATCAGTGCATACTTTTTTCCTCCAAGGCTTGCTATTAGAACCGGTTCAAACAAATCCATTTTCAGCACCTGTAAAGGCTTTTCATTTGAGTTTGCCTCTTTGCTTTTGAATAACTTTCTAGTTAATTTTCCAAGTTGACACGCCTTGCATGGTCTTTCTTTGACAAATTCTAGTTTAGGTAATCCTTTGACTAGATCTTTGGAAGTCAATTTTGACATGCTCTTCAAGTTTAGATGAGATAGTCTTATGTGCTATAGCCAGCTGCCATCTTTTGTAGCTTTAGCGAAAAAACAAACTGTTGCTGAGGAATTAAGCTTTGAGAGATTAATTACATAGACATTTTCTTCTCTTGATATAGTTAACTTCAAGAAATTTGTTTCCAAGTCTCGAACTTGACATTGATTATTGACAAATAGGACTTGGTGACCCTTGTCATAGAGTTGGCTTATACTTAGCAGATTATGCTACTTTGGTGAAAGAAACAGTACTATTTATAACTGATCCGTAACCTTTATTTTTTTCAGAATTATTTTCTCCAAATATTACTGCTAGTCCATCTTTAACATTGAAATCAAATAGTAGAACTTTGTTGCCAGTCATATGCCTTGAGCATCCACTGTCTAGATACCATATTAATTCAGTGGACCTCAAACCTTGCAAGAATAAACGTTATTCATTTTGGAACCCATACTTGTTTGGGTCCATCTTTGTTAGTTTGTTTGGGGACCTAAATCTTTCTAACTTTGGGTAGATGATGTACAGAATAAAATACAGTTATATGTCATATTTTATAACAATTATAGCATTTAAGATGTTGTGTGTGTGTGTGTGGATATCTTCTCACTTGAAACATATATGGGCTATACCATTTCCTTGGTCGAACGTTACTCTGTTTCCATACTACTCTGCGTTTTTGAGGTTTCTTAGAGTAAAAATCAATTATACGATTTGGACTTGGTTGGTTTGTATAGTTATTCCTACATAACCTAACAATCCTTCGAGGTGCAGCCATAGACTTTGTTTTACTTTGCGATTTTATAAATCCTAAACCAGTATGTGATATGTTATTCTTTTAAACAACAATGTGATCTGCAGAGAATGAACAACTTATATTTGTGGGTTTAGCTGCATATAAGGATTTTACAAATACAATTCATTTATTGAGAGAAGAGACTTTGTTGGTTTCCAAATAATTTTCCACATTTAGAGGAGGTTGAGATTGTGACACTCCTAAATTTAGATACATGTACCTCGAATATGGTGCTTCACAATCCAACTCATACAATATACTAATAACAACTAAATGTGAAATAATAGAAATATTTACATTGATTTAACATAAATATTTTTGTCCTATGTCTCGCAACCATAACTAATACAAACATAACTTAAATATTAAATTCTAAACATAAGTCTTAATACAATATCAAATAACAACATTTATGATATAACACTAAGTCTATTCGGTAACCTTGCCCTTATCTTTTCCCGAGCTGGTGTCTTGCTCAATCTTAACTGTAATATTTAAGGAAAGTAAGAATTAGCAACGAGTTTACTCAGCAAGTATATAAACAATAAAAATAAGCGTTCATGTGTAGAGAGATTCATATATCAAGGTATATAACAATAATTAATAGCTCAGGAATTAAGTAAATGGATTGTGAACAATGTAAGTGTCGAGAGTTTTCATATCCGATCATTTCTAAATTTGAAAAGTTACTATCAAGGAATTTTAAAATATAATCAAAGATTCGATAATTCCAAGTTAATGAATAATCAAAACTGAGTGGTCATTATGGACCGTGAACACATGCGAGGATTAACAGTATTTCACTGACAATCCAAAATATAAACGAAGTACAATATGTGATCAGCCTAAAATACCATAGGTTATGCATAACAATCAGGCATGCTCTTCACGCGTGTGTCGGTTCCCCGACGTAAAGTAGTTGTTCATCTCAGCATACTATAAGAGTCTGAACCAAGACAATTGGTTTGGATAGCTTTTTCAAAAAAATATGATTGATTAACAATTTGTCTTATCATTGGTCTAGTCGATATGAATGACATAGACGTACTTCTGAACACAATTAGGAACAATTGATATATTTAATGTTCGCAAATAGGGTTCAAATAGTCGTCCAAGAATATAATGATGATTTAAATCATGTTTTAGAATATATAGTTTAATCTTTACATATGTAAATAAACAAGAATTATTTCATTAATTAAATTTACTTGGATGAATTAATAAGAGTACAAGTTAGAGTACTTGCCTAGATCGTCGACTTTATCCGACTATTATCCCTTATCATCTGAACAACATATGTTCGTCCTATTCATCTAACGGTTAATTTTTATAAACTCCACATAATGATCTAATCGATCCGACTCACTAGTTCTATACAACTAGGACTCACGAATCATCTTTAATATCCAATTAACACACATATAATCTCAAATAAAATTATTTGTTTAATTATTATTGTCTTGCATTCTTTTTATTTAATTCAATTCTTAAACATCACAAATAAAATAATGTTTAGCGTTATTCTAGAGTTTTACTATATATAATGATCCATACAATGATCCTTTGTAAAATGGTGGGTCCTATAGGACAATTAAAATATGGAACCCACCATATTACAAATGATCATTGTATGGATCATTACGTATAACAAAATTCGTTATTCTGTTTATTTCATTATTCTTCATCATCCTTTAATTAGTTTACAAATAAAGTGTTTTCACTTTGTTTGTTTACAATTTATTATTATTTAATTATTATTTTCTTTAATCACACCTTATTAATTCACAAATAAAATAATTTAAGTTATTATTTTATTTATTTAATTCTCAATTAGGGTAACCTTTACTCTCATTTTAATTTAATTATGCTTCATTAGTACACTACTAAAATAATCCTTTGTATTATTTTAATTTCTCATCCTTCATTAATTGACAATTAAAATAATTGTTAATATTATTTTAATTATTTATTATTTATTGATTTATAATTAAAATAATTTTTAATATTAATTTAATTGTTTAAGTCTCATTAATTCTCAATTAAAATAATTCTTAATATTATTTTAATTACTTATGCATTATTAATTCACAATTAAAATAATTGTTTAATATTATTTTAATTATTTAAAGAAATATTTAATGTTAATTAATTTTTTTTTATTATTAACTCACAAAATATTTAGTTATTATTTTATTTGTTTAATATTAAATCGCAAATAAAATAATTTTTATTTATTATTTTATTTGTTTAATATGATTTTAATTAACTCACAAATAAAATAATTTTTAATTATTATTTTATTTATTTAATATTATTTTAATCAACTTACAAATAAAATATTTTTTAATTATTTTATTTGTTTATTATTATTTTAATTTATTGTTATTATTATTAATAAAGTAATATTCTTTTTTTCAGCTCTGGTCGGGTAGGGTCAGACTGGGTCTACTGGTTTGACCAACTCGGTCAGCTGAATAAATGACATAGCACCCCGACGCTGTGTCTAATTTTTTGAAAAAAAATGGGTTAGCGCCCCGACGCTGTTTTATAAAGAAAAAGTAGTGCTCCGCGCTCTCGAGCAAAATGCTCAAGTTTAATTTTTCAGCTTTATGATATTTATCCTTTTTGATTCAATCTTTCATAACTTGCTCATTTTACATTCAAATGAGCTCAAATCAGTTTTGTGGTTTCACAAACTCAGAACTCTATAATATTCTATTTTTTTAACCAAACTTATTGGTTCTTCAAGTTAGAGTTCTATTTTGACATCCTTTACAAGAAACTTCACTATAAATTTATTTAGCTTCGTTTTTGTTTGTTCTATTTTATATTTCATAGATCTACAACATATAATTTTTAGATCATACAAATGGGTTACACATTTTATTTCATTTTTACCCAAATCACATGTTTTCTACTAGTGCACTTACGGTTTAAGCTCATATGCATTTCTTTGATTCACTTAGACATAAAACACACATGATCACATATAAATCATATATGCTCCTTCACAAACCCTTTTTTATGCATTCAGAATCCATCATGATTCCGACATATATAAATTCCTATAACAAAGCATAAATATCTACAAGCTTAAACATGTTAGATTAACTAAAGTGATAGGGTTAAATATTTTTATACCTTCTTGAGACATTTCTTCTCTTAAAGATGAACTTGTAGCTGTTCTTCACTTTTTTCTCTTTGTTAGACCTTGCTAGAATCACCCACTTGCAAGAGTTTCCTTAATTTTTCTTATTTTCCTCTATTCTCTCTATATTTTCTTTCTATAGCTAACACTTGGGAATTTTCAAGCAACCTTCACAATTGAACTAAGAAGAGCCTATTTATAGGCAAATCCTATATACACATACATGTTTTAACACATACATGTATTAATACATTTATAATTACATGTCTAAAATACACCAAACAAGGCAAAAACCAATGGTAAAAGGCAATTAGGTAAAAAGAATTATCCAATCCTCACTTTAAGGACACTAGCCATGCTTTACCTCATTATAACCTATCTAGCTCCAATTTTTAAAATAAACTTTCAAGAATTATATCTTATAAGAGGGGGTGGTCCGTCAACCCCTATATTGTAACGCCCCCCAAAATCTCCGTTTAACTACGATGGACTTTGTACGTTAAAAATGCTAAATCGATAAGTTTATAGACGTTACTTTTATCTATAAACATTATCTAACTGAAATTCAGAATATCAGTGATACCATGAGCAGTCCATATCACCAATATCCTTATCTAGATAAATAGTTTAATAAACAAAGTTATCATCTTAACCCCAAAGATCTTTTATTAATTCGTACCCAATCCTTGTAAGATTTTAGATACCTTATCATTTATAACTTTTATATATCCAAAGTTAACAGTATCGACACAATGAAATTATTTTAGTAACTAAGGGGTTTTTCGAGAAATGCGACGCTCAATTAGGCAACCTCAAACCCTAAAAATTTCATGTGAAAAATACTCTCACTTGGATACATAGATTCATAAACAATAGATATCTCTTCATATTGATAATTTCTATCTATCCAAAAATCAGAGTATTGACATCACATGATCAGTACATATTACCAATACCCTCACTCAGATATATAGTTCTTTATCAATATTGTGTTAATGTTTTAATGATTCTAAGTCATATCAATTTAACGACATAACACCATTCAATGGTAATGAATAATTTTATTGATAGAACATTTGATTATTCGTATTACAAAATAATCAAGACTTAATTCATAAACAAAACAATACATCATCTAGTTCACACATTCTTCTTTACGTTCATGATCTTCTTATCATTCTCTCTTAACTACAATAAATGTTTATTCGCAAGAGTGTTCACGACGGCTCAATAAGTCTAACTAATAGCACATACACAATTTATGTTTTCATATAAACTTCGTCATGCTTTAAGTTAACATGTAACAATTCACACATATCTTTGCACATAATGCATACTACACATAATGTACATAAGTTTACGGTAGAAGACTTTCACATAATAATTTAAGCAAAGGTTAGAACTTGTCTGATTCAACAATACAATTTACATTAATTTTTGCATGCATTCGTACAGTATACAAGGTATGTGAGTTTGACATAACTATTAGTCCTATTACGACTCCATACTCTAATTAATAATAACTAGTTTATTAACACTTTTATTGCTTCAAGAACATATGAACATAAACTAGACATTCAAGACTAGTTTCTTTGTTCATTGTGCTAATTAATTACAATTTGATGTCATAAGCGAATCAGGCTAGTATATTATGTTTTAAAATTTAACTTAAATTTATAATAATAATCGTTAGTGTTTTTTTTTTATCTTTTATTCTTTATACATGGAATAAAATCAGACATTATTTACATTTATAGATAATAAATTTGAGTATTATAATTGCTTATAAAATGAGTATTTGAATAAATACTTTAAGAAAATTTTAGCATTATAATTGCTTGTAAAATAAGTATTTGAATAAATACTTTAAAAAAAATTCAGCATTATAACTGCTTATGAAATAAACTTTTCATTATATATTTAAATAAAAAGGGTATTATAACTGCCTACAAAATGAATATTTGTTACTTCATTAAAGAAATAATTCGGATATTATAACGTCCTATAAAATGAACTTTTGTACTTTATGTTAACAATAATTTCAGTATTATAACTGCTTATAAAAATGTATTTTTTACTAACTAATAAAAGAAATATAATTAAAATAACCACGAGAGGCTACCTTTGAAGTAGCTTGCTTTGCTTCCTAGTTTTGACAGAACTTCGTTACTTAAAAATAATTTTTCACTCACTATAGCTCACAATATATATGTAGAGAGTACATTAGCTCTTGATTTGCTCTTAAAAATGGTGGAGAAAATGAATGATGGAGCTTGCTATTTATAGACTTTTGAAGTTTCAATAATTGCACATTAAGGGCTTGACTTATTACATTTTAGTACTTAATTAATTGCACCTTAGTCCTTCAAAATATCTCCCACCAAGCGACATCACCATGACATCATCATGACATCACCTTTTTTATGATTGGTTGAATTAAGGTCAAATGGATTATCAGTTAGGTTTATTGATCCATTTCACTTTCTCGTTTCTATAATCATGCTAGTTTTCCTAGTTTGGTTACTCCAACTTGGTTTTGTCTAGCTTGACTCTGATTGGTCAATAATTAATCACACTCAAATGTGATTGGTTGAAAATATTTCACTTGGATTCCCAGTTACAAACTAATTTGATTTCAACTAATTAGTTAAATAGTATAATACATTAGTATTTATACGAATTTCTTGTGTATAATACATCGTATAATATTTGTATTATACCTGTATTATATCTTGTATTAATCTCGTATTAATCTCGTATAATCTTTCGTATAATTATCATATTATACATTACAGTATACTTATATTATTTTTCATATTCTTTTCGTATTCGCTTCGTATTGTCCCATATTCTTGAATAATAATCTCCAAAAAATATTTTGAGTAAAATTTTTATTGGTTAAAATGCATCTATTATCAATAAAAATACTATTCAGGAATGTGAATTTTCAAAATTCGGATAACTATATCTGAATGAATAGTGTTTTTTTATCTTTTTCTCGGGAAAAATATTATTAGCTCCTTGACATCTATACCTCATATAATTGCTATGTCGTGAAATACAAAAAAGTCAAAATGAGGAACAGAATAGTTAAAATGCCGAAAAATATTTTCTCGGGAATCGTGTTTCTCATCTTTTTCTCGAAATTTTTTTCAATGCATATTATGCATTTATACCCCGTTTAAACACTATTTTGTGAAATGTAAAATGTCCTAAAAATATACAAGATGAATTCCATACACATTAATTTCTAGATTATAACCATTAGGGTTTATATTTTAACCATAACTAGTTTTTTTTTTTAAATTTTATCAAGCATTAGGGGTTGCATACTTGAATTGAAACACAAAATTTAACATACAGAATACACATAACACATATTGATGCATAATCCAATCATAACACATAGATTAGGTTAAAATTTTAACATTTATTCATCTACGATTTGCAATTACAAGACATATTTACTCTAATGTATACCCGAGAAATTAAATTCTTAATTATTCTTTTCATAAAACTAGGTTTTAATTCTTAACCCTTAATTTAATATTTCGAGATCATTTTTAATAACTTTAAAACTATTTGGGATATTACATTCAACCCAACATACAATAATTTCGTCCTCGAAATTATAGTATATTAATCTCTACCTTTTTTCATATCATATTTATATGTTTTATAAATATTCAGGATATTACATTCATTCGTACTTATAAGATTTTTGTCCTCAAAATTACATTATCATAATCTCTAATTTTCTCTTCCATAAATTTTAATCCATATCACTTAAACACTTTATAAGCTTTTCTCATACTATGATTTTTTCTTAATCCATCTTTACTCACATAAAATTCCCAATACCTAGATTAGGTCAAGAATGTTAAATCTCCATATTTTTCTTTCATTATACTAGGTTTCAAACCGTTAATCATACACTATTTCAATCTTAGCCTAAATCTTGCTATAAAGGCTATTAACTCTTTTCTCCTTTTAAGGATAACTCTAACTGATACTGAAGGGTCATTTAGACCTTAAACATTTCGTTTTTTTTATAAGTCATTATAGACTTTAGAATATTCCATAACCATTTGTTCGTGAGCCATTAAAGACTTCGAACGCTCCAAGGATATTTATAAGTGATCAGTCTACTCTTGTCTAATTGCTCCAAACACATATAGTGTCATGTCGGTGTATCCGACACTCCAATTCCTCCATAAATAATAGAGTTGTTCAGCTCAGTATAAGATTTCACACCTGAACAATCTGGATTGGAAGATTTCTTACCTAACCATAACACAAGTTTTGCAAATATACAGTAATATAGTAAACTGATTGGTTTGTTTAAACCGAGAACAAATATATTAGTTGTGATGCCCCCAAATTCAGGTTCAAAAATCTCGAGTTTAGTGCTTACAATCAAATACATAAATAACAACTAAATACATAGTCTTCATTAATCTTAGCGGAATAACACATAATTGTTCCTTATAAAAAGTAATACAATTTCAAGGTCTTCTAACCTTAACATCATAATACATATTTTAAGAGTTTACAAAAGATTTACAATATTTAAATAAATATTAAATAATACTATTAGCATGCGATTTATGTTATTTAGATTTTTCCTTGCCCTTGTTTTTCTTTGAGCACTCGAGTTTGACTGAAAAATAGTTCATGATGTAGTAAGGGTGAGTAACTAGCTTGCTCATCAAGTTTAAGAACAATAAATACATAATTTATATATCATGATTGAATGAAAACAACTTCAGAGTTTTCAATAATATATAATAATTGTGAAGGAATGAGAGTTAAGTTTTAATTAAAAAAATAATTGAGTCTTTACTGCTGAGTGGCCTCAAAGGACCATGAACTAATACTTAAGGTAAATCAGATATGTATCTAACCCTTTTATTGTTTTGGTATTCGAGGGGTTCAGTCTCTTGTACCCTATGTATATGCATAACATTTAGACATCTTGTGCAATGGTTGATTTCCCGATATAAAATCCCCTTTTTAGGGTTGTTCGTTCTCAGTCTTACAATAAGAATCCACCGCAACCAATGATTTGGATAAGTTTTAACTATATTCAAGTGAATGAATTTAACATGCTAGGTCTAGCTGAACAATTAGCTTAGACTACTTTTAAACAATTCATGAATAAAATAACTTTAACCTTCGAATGCAGTATGTTCGAATACATAAACAACATTGACGTGGATTAATTTTCAATAATTAACCCACGTATAGCTCTTGAAAAATAATTACAAGTTTAGGTAAAGAGAACTTGCACTATCTGTGAATTACTGCTAATTCAATTTAATCTACTCCATTTGAAAAGACCTAACCATTGATAAGAATAATCTTTCAATTAGTAACGCACATTGGTTCTTATTTATAACCTTTAATCGTCTTTAATTACTAACATTTACTCACATAAACAAATATCGAACACTTAGAAATATTATTATTCTTTGATAATATTTTATTCTCTTACAAAAATATTAATCATTTAATATCCTTAAACACTTTTCTAATATTATTAACCATTTAATAATGTTTTATTAAGTATATAATATTATTAATATTTTATTCATTTATAATATTATTAATCATTTAATAATATTTTATTCATTTTCTAATTTTATTAATTATTTAATATATTTTTTTTAATATTATCAATCATTTAATAATTTTTTATTTATTTTCTCATATTATTAATTATTTAATAATGTTTAAATCTTCTCAAATGATTTAAATCATTTTAATGTCATTTATAATGATTAAGTGATATCTTACTTAATCTTAAAAATTATTTAAATTGATTTTAAATCAATTTATTATTGCATCATTAAATAATAAACTTTTATTCAACTACTAGCCAAACACTATTAAATAATTTAATTTAATTGTTTAATTATCATAATTTAATTTATTTAATAACCAAATTATGTCATTATTATAATATTTAAATAAAAATGACTAAATTACCATTGATTAGTCTTTTTAACTTATTTTAACACTTATTAGTCAATAAAATTATATGTTATAATTTTATGACTTAATTTACATTAATTTCTTTAATCCTTCTTAACTCAATTGTATTAAAACAAAATACCTAATTGACTTATTATTTTTATATCTTATGGAGATATTTAGTATGATATATATTACTCACAAAATATTTTTTTGTAATTTTTCAAGTTCATTTCCTATTTTTAAATAGGTCATTTCTGTCCAAAATAGTAACATTTATTAAAAAATATTTTTACATCATAATATGACAAAATTTACATAGTAACTACATATCAACACATAATGATTACACAAAAAGTTTCATAATTTTCTGAGCTATAATACTCTAGTTATAACAGTTTCTTTTTAAAATCATCAAATGTTAATCGCGTCATATCTCACTCATTCGAAGTCAGAATAAGCTCATTTTTAGGCAGTATGTCAATAAAATATATATTTTCATAATCTATAAGCACATAATTTTTAGGGAAAATTAATTGGCCAAAAAAGCCCACGGAATATTCTGGACAGTAAGGTTATTGGAATTTTTCCCGCATGAATTGTTTTGCTAGAAAAATCACCAAAAATAGCCATTTGAAAAAATTTCAGTTGTTCCACTTGAAAAAATTTCTTATCGCATAGTCCTACCACCCGAAATTAACGGATATGGAATACGAGTTACGGAATGTGAACAGTAACATCGGGAATCGGACTGACCAGTTTAGGGTTTTTTCGGTAAAATTGATTTCATGCATTTGATTGACTTTTGCAACATTAAAGTATAAAAATACTCATGTTAAACCCATTAAAACATATATCTACAAATCTAGCATGGATTTAAGATTAGAGAGTTTTGAAAATTGTTTGCTACTATAGAAATGCACTTTTGACCCTCAAATTCACTTCAAACATACTAAAACACAAAGATTAAATAAAAATTAGGGGTTTGAATACTTTTAAACCTTTTAGACTTAGATGCTCTTCTTCTTCTCCTTTTAAAGTAGGTTGTGAGACTAGGTGACATACACCAAATGTAAGACCCTGACTTTTATGAAATACAAATTAATTTTTTTTATATATATTTTCTTCTGAAAACGGTAAATGAATAAATTGACAAAAGTAAAATTTAAGAAATGTTGTACAAATTTTATCTTGTTGGAGAATATATATTTTGTCGGGGAATATTCGTTCTGTTGGAAAATATTCGTTTCGTATGATGGCGCCGAAATAACCAAATATTGGTGGACCCCCACAACGAATTATTGTCGGATATAGAAAGCGGCATACGTAACACTTCTAAATAAATATAGTCAATGGTACTATCACTTTTAACTGTTAAAATAACCGGTGGTAAAAGAATAGTAACATACGGTATTGCACAGTAGCACACGGTATTGCACAGTATTTCATATTATTGAACTGATAAAGTGCCTATTATACTATATTGACATTATTGAACCAATAATTTATATTATTGAGTTGATAATTGTCACAGTAGCATATGCATAGTAATTCACATTACTGAATCAATAATTGTCATTACACAGTAACGTGCTTATTTATTTTCAGCATTATTGTTAACTCTTTTATGATGTTGATTAAACTGTTGTATTATATTATTAGTTAATTTCTCTACTTATCTAACTCAGAAAGTCAACTACACTGCATTTATAACAATTAGTCATAATAATGAATAATTGTGAATTATTGTTGAATAATTGAATTGATAAAGTTATTTGTTTTTATTATAATAAATTATATAAAGTTATTTATTTTTATATATAAAGTTAGTTGTTTTATATATAAAGTAAATTGAATGGTATAGATTAAAGATGATTTTTAAATGAATGGTTTAGATTAAGGAAATCTTAAAAGATGAAATGAGTGGTATAGATTAAACATTATCTTGAAATATACAGTTTGAATTAAATTAAAAAATCTTGGTTTATGATAAGATTTTTGGCTATAAATAGAGGCCTTAACTTAAGGATTTTTCATAAGAACTTTCTTGCTTATTCTTTCTTTCACTCTCTAAATATTTCTTTGTATAAGTTCTCTTTAAGTGTGCTAAAGTCATATTGAGTATTTGTGAAGATCTGTAAGTGTACGAGTACTGACCAAGTAAGCATTTTTATAAAAGTTATATAAGTAACCGCACACATCACACGGTGTTTATAAATCTTCCTTTAGAAGACTCTTCCTTTAGAAGATTCATTTTGAAAAGCTTCATTTGGAAGATTTATTTTGAAATATTATCTTCTTCAAAAACGATATTGAAGTTATTCTACTTTATTTTATTAAATCACTTTTGATGATTTAATACGAATTGGTATACACCATGAAATTATATATGGTAGTTACTACTTAAATTATAAAAATATAGGTTGATCAACTTCATATCCAGTCACGTGTTAAGGTAAGAGATACCATCTTTTTCATCTTCCACTATTCAAACTTACTACGGTAAGGGATTATTATTCTTTGATTCTCGAAAATAATATCGTTTGTTCCTTACTCATAAGATGTGTCATTTATTTTATTTCCATGTATTAATTTATGGGAATAACCTGACTACGCGGACTGCTGCATGTTTGGTGAATAACCTTTCTTATTCATTTATGGGAATAACCTGACTACGCGGACTATCGCATGTTTGGTGAATAACCTTTCTTATTCAATTGTGGGGATAACCTGACTACGCGGACTACCGCATGTTTGGTGAATAACTTTTCGTATTCACTCCTTATTAACTTATGGGAATAACCTGACTATGCGGACTACCGCATGTTTGGTAAATAACCTTTCATATTCATTCCTTATTAATTTCTGAGAATAACCTGACTACGCGGACTACCGCATGTTTGGTAAATTACTCTTCGTATTTGTCTCTTATTGGTAAAGTTTCCTGAAATGATTATATATTTTTTAATAGTTTGCGCTTCATCTAATATCATTTCAATTGAACCTTCATATTTTTCTAAATCTTTCTATTGAACCTTAACCGTTATTCTGAATTGTGGATCTTAAATATCATTCTTGAATTTGAGTCCACATCATGTTGACAATTTGGATATTATTTGAATCTGTACAAAGAAAGATCATAAACTTTCAATATATATTGATCATACTGTTTCTTCTGATTCATCATCTATATCACTATTGTTATTCTAATAATCAAGAACCATGTTGTTGTGAATATCTGTGGCCTGGGGCACAAATGATAGGATAAAGGCGATATAATTGTTGTGTCTTTTAGGACACGTAGTGAATGTTCTCTTTGGCCGGCGGTAAAGAAGAACTGTTGTTTGGTATGATAATGACCAAAGGCTGAATATTGGTATAATCATGACCGTTGGTGATATATGAATATCTTTGGCCCGTAGTGCAAAGATGAACTGTTGACTTGCATGATTATGACCAGGAACTGTGATTTTGTATCATCATGACTAGTGGTGTTTCAGATGATAAAAGTTGATGATATTTTTCTTAAAAAGAGAAGCGAGTGGACACTATAATTTACATTATTTTCTAATGGATTGCTCATTCCGCTGCTATCATTGATCTGAACTTTATTCAAGAATTTAACTACAGTTCTTGATATATAGCTTATTATTTATTATATTCAATTAAGAACTCAACTGTTGAAGACTAATAATAATTTATTTGTCATTATCTTAGTCATGGTATTTTCTTACTGGGCTATTTAAGCTCACCCTTTCTTTTGTTCCATTGTTTTTCAGAAAACGAGAGAATAGCTGGGTCTAGCAGGGGAATTGAGTGACGGTCGCTATTGTAGTCTTCACATGTTGTATATAGTGTGACAATAATAGTGAAGACTTAGTTGTGTATTATTGAATTCTATACTTCTGTTCTATGTAATGTTTGTATTAGAAATCGTGTATTTTATGGCGTCTCAAATTAGGCTATGTAGGCCTAGATTTGGGGGCGTCACACCAATGCTCCTCTCTAGACTTTTAACTCTCAACCTTCAAAAACTTTCTCAACTTTTCTATCTACAAAACTCTATCTTTTTCTCTCTTATGTTTCTAGCAAAAATACTAGCAACCTAGCCAAGCTTGGTGAATGTCTTATTTATACAAGTCTAAGATTGCATCATTAGCCCTCCTAAACAACTAACATCAAGTCAATTCCTTTATGGCAATTGACTGAAACTTCCTTTAATGTGTAAATGAAGCAACCAAAAAGCTAGCACTCCACCCTTGTGGGACCCTAAAGTGGCCAGCCAAATGGCCTAATATTGCTCCCTTTTTTACTCTAAATTTTATTCCTACAATGCTTATATATATATATATATATATATCATTACATAATGACCATTTTTGACTTCACATTGGGCTCCATATTGGACTCTATAATTTATTTAATTTGGTTCATTCATTTAATTTGTTTGGGCTTAAATAATTTATTTCATTGGGCTAACATTAACTAACACATAATATTTGAAATTAAATTATGCATTGAGCTAATTTAATTATAACATGGACTCACTACATGGACTAACCATTACACTAAATTCATGGACTACTAAATTAATTCTCTTGGACTTTAATTAGTAAATCCATTAATTGAAACTCATAATCCAATTAGACTCACTTTCTTAATTCTTTTGAGCTACTAGGTTAGGCTAGTTTATAAAATACCAACACATAAATAACATACAAGACTTGGGCTTGTTAAATTCAACTCATGGGCTAGTCCACTAGTATAATTTAATTATTTGAACTCTTCTTAGATTAATTAAATTAATTTCACTATCTTGATACATTATTAGATTAATAAATATACATACGCATACATATATTCATTTAATCATGTACATATACAATTAATTCATATAAAAATTTACTTCATTAATAATTAGTTAATAATTCAATTACATGTCATTTGAAATTTATAGTTATTACATCAGTTCCCATCTCCTATCAACACGGGGATGAAAATGTCTTAGTGCCAGGTGATATCACACCGAAATGACAAGCCCATAACAAGGGTTCGTTTGCTTAGTAACTAACATATAAATATCTTTTAAAACTATTAGTATTGACGTAACTAATAACTAATCAATATACATATGAGAAAAAAATCAATTTCTCAGAATATATATAAAGAATAGTTTGACACAGATTTTAATCTATTATCATGATAGTCAACTGAGTGGTTCCTCACTCAAGAACTACTGAATTAGTTTTTCGTCTCATCCACACTATCCTTAAATAATATCATTCAGTGTGTAACCCACTTTGAAAACACTGACCATGAATCATTCGTACCCACAATGTAGTTAGATTAGTTCCCTAATGCATATTAAACTCCTGCAACTCAACTGCTATCATGAGGTTTCAATTGAAAGTCAAACGTACTTTAACTTAAACTATCTCTAATCACTTTTCTTTAAATTTTCATTGTTTACAACTCATTATAAGCATAATTCTTACAATCTATAAATAATTTTTTATTATCTCCAAATGAATTTTGATTATCTCTAAATGAGTATCTCCAAATCAATTTCTCATTAACATCCTTCTATGAGTTTACATATTTACTTTCTCAGGTTTTATGCCTTAATAATATAATAACACATAATAACAAATACACCATTTTATTTTGATGAAAGAGTTTCACAAAAAAATATTTAAGATTTATTTTATCTTATTACTTGCTTGAGAACTCTTTATGAGTTAATTCTTTTTCAGATATTTTTGTAAAGAGTTTATCTTTCTTTAGTATATTTCTTTCACATAATATATTTATATATTACGATTTATTAATATTTATGTATATCTTTTAATTGTCTAAGGACTCTTCACAAGTCCATTTACTTCTATCCCTCAGATTATATCTTAAGGCACTCGTTACCTTAGAGCCATAATCCATTGCTCTGATACCAACTGTAACCATCATTCAATAGCACCTAAAAGTGGTACCTATCAGTTTACCACCGCATACGGCGTACCCTACGGAGAGACTGGCTTCGGTGCCTCTCATTTCATGGGCAGTCACTAACGCGAGGCTCAGGGCTCTTAGTTATAGCTCTAATACCAACTATAATGCCCCCAAAATCCCCGTTTAACTACGACGAACTTTGTACGTTAAAAACGCTAAATCGATAAGTTTATAGACTTTACTTTTATCCATAAACCTTATCTAATTGGAATTCAAAATATCAGTGATAACATGAGCAATCTATGTAATATCCAGGATATTATGACGTGTAAAAAGACTTAAATAAATAAAATATATGTATTTTAATTAATTAAGCTAGGTAGGTAATATGAATGGTGTAAATTAATTATGTATATATATATATATATATATATATATATATATATATATATATATATATATATATTATTGTTACGGTTACTAATTTTAATGAATTGTGTCAATAAAAAGGGGATTAATATTGAGAATTAATCCTAAATTAAATTAAAAGTTAATGAGAGAATTAACAAGGTCAAAATTGTTGATTAAAGATTAATTAATAATTATGGAGAATTGTTGGAAATTATTAAGAAGAATAATTAATTATATAAAATATATATAGTAATAAATTATATATTTTATATAAGAAAATACAATTAAATACAATTAAATATAGAGGAATTTATAATTATATAAGAGTAAATATATAATTTATATGAGAGAATAAAAAATTAGTAAGGAAAAGGTTAATAATTATATAAATTACACAATATTGTATTGTATAGTTTATATAAAATATATGATATAGTGAAAAAGAAAATTTAATAAATAAGAATAATTCTTATTTTAATAAGATAATTATGTTTATGTAAAATAGAATTATTTCTATTGTATGAGATTTAATATTTTTGTGATTTAAATATGTGAAAGAAATTATTATAATACATGATATATATATATATATATATATATATATATATATATATATATATATATATATATATATATATTATGTATATATTATGTAGTAATAGAAAATACATGGATATTTACGTAATGTATGAACAGTGAGCACCAAATTCGAGTTCAAAGAGCCTGAATTTGGGGGTGTCATAGGATGGTATCAGAGCTGAAGGGTTTAAGACTATAGGTGGGGGGGGGGGGGGGGGGAATCTTAGTACAAAACCTAGGTATAAGTATGTAACTCAAATCGAGTTAAGAAAAGGGAAATAGGGAATGTAGGCGATCTAAAAGTCAACAATTTATGTGTTATTTAAAAGTTATTATGTGATTGTTAGATTAACGTTAATACAGGGTTATTAGGATGTCGGAAGCAGGCGAGTCAAGTGGGGCTAGGGTCGAAGAGGAAGAAGCTAGGGTTATACATGTAGTACATGAGCAGGTGGTTGCTAGTCCACCAGTGTTTGTGCGAGGGTTGGAGTATGGACCGGACCTTGAACCAGAAGAACCTATGGAGATAAATAAAGAAGAAGAAGATGAATTAGGAGGATCTTCTGAAGATACTCCTCATGAAAATTTAGACCCAAATGAAGAATTAATAGCTAACGTCATAGACACTATAAATGGTTTAGAGATTCAGGTGGCCGATCTTACACACCAAGTACATGAGTTAGAAGCCCAAGCTGTAGCTCAAAACATTGTGTCACAACAAAGAGAGGAGGAACTTCAGGTCCTCACCCAACAGAAAAATGAAGTAGTAAATAAACTAGCCCAAGCCGAACATAGAATAACAAAGTTATCTATAGAAAGACAGATCCTCGTTGATAGGTTGAATAGAGAGATGACAGATCGTACGAGGATTGAAAAAGCTTGGGGCAGAGCAACCAAACAAGTAGGCTTCGCGAAAAACGAGGTAAGGGCTAAACAGGTAAGGATAGACGATATGGAGTACACCTTTAAATGCGCATCTGAAAGAGCACAAAACCGGATTCGATATTTTCAAGTGGAAGATGGCCAATATTGGCGAGACATTGATCGCGATATGTAGATCAATATTATAAGACAAGAATACGAGAAAGCAATGAGAAGAGCAATGAATTCATAGAACGTGGGAAAGTGTGATGTTGGGGTATATATATATATTTGTGTTTATGTAAATAGTATGGAATCCTACTTTTGATATAACTAGTAGAGATGAGATATGTGAACAGGATGTATGTATGACCTAGGGTATGTATGTACTTTGTAAAATAGCTGACTATTAATGTAAATATATGAATGATAGTGTTATGTAATATGTTTTGATATAAATTGCTAATTTTAAATTCTGCATGGTAAATATAGTAATGTAAATTGATATGAAGTTATATTTCAGAATGCCGCCAAAGAGAGGTAGACTTGCTAGGAAGGCACCAGAGGAATCAGTGAATGAAATCACTGGGACAGGTACAAGAATAGAACCAGAAACAACCCAAAGTGATTTGGTAAAGAGGTTAGTAGACTTACTAATAGGAGCAATGCAAAATAGGAATCCAGTTCCTGCTGAACAGAATACCCAACCCCCTCACTTTGAAAATTTTAAAGATTTTAAAGTAGTTGGCCCACTAGAATTTAAAGGCTCTATAAACCCTATAGAAGCTCAAACTTGGATTATGGAAATGGAGAGAGTTTTTAAGGTTGTTGTGGTAGTAGAGGAGCAGAAGACTGCTTTTGCAACCTTCATGATGAAAGGAGAGACTGCCCATTGGTGGCAAGCAAATCGGAATAGAGAGGTAGGGGAAATAGTTCCATGGCTGAAGTTTAAGGAACTATTTTTCAAAAATTATTTTCCAACTAGTATGCAAAATAAGTTAGAAATTAAATTATTAGAATTAAAGCAAAATAACATGTCAGTAGCTGAGTATGCAACTAAGTTTAATGAACTGACCCAGTTTGCTCCATACCAGGTCAGTACAGA
Source organism: Hedera helix (assembly GCA_947179155.2). Classification (NCBI taxonomy): domain Eukaryota; kingdom Viridiplantae; phylum Streptophyta; class Magnoliopsida; order Apiales; family Araliaceae; genus Hedera; species Hedera helix. Next base: position 3,209,501 of record OX359284.1, on the reverse strand, counting down.
AGAGCGGAAAGCTAAAAGATTTTAACAGGGATTGAAGCCCTGGATCTATAGCAAGGTGAGTATGTTTCAGTTAAAAACATACGCGGATGTATAGGAAAAGGCAATCTTGACTGAGGGAGGTAGTGAAGTTATTATGAAATATCATCAAGAACAAAAGAAAAGGAAAAGTGAAGGAGATTTCAAGGGGAAAAGTGATAGTAGTACCAACCTTCATAATAAGAAAAGATGGGGTGGTAGTACCAACACCTCCGAAAATAAATCAGGAGATGTAAAGAAGAAAATTGAACCGTGCAGTAATTGTGGGAAAAATCATTTAGGGATTTGTTTGAAGGGAAAGAAGGTTTGTTATAAGTGTCAACAAGAGAGACACATTGCACCAGAATGTCCAAAACTGAAGAAAACATGATGTTTTAACTGTGGGGCGACAGACCATTTTGCTCGAAGCTGTCCAAAGAAGACGATGGAAGTGACCAGTGGAGTGAAAGGAGCAAACATCAGAGGGAAACTGACATTCCCTTCATCGGCTCAACTAGGTCGTCCTACTGCCCGAACCTTTAACATGATGGTGCAAGATGTAGAAAAGTCTAAAGACGTAGTGTCAGGTACTATTTCAATTTGCAATACTAATGCATGTGCACTTTTTGATTTGGGTGCTACGTGCTCTTTTATATCTGATGAATTTGCTAGAAGACTATGGTTGACTCACGAAAACTTAGAACAACCCTTGAATATAGAGATTGCAAATAAAGAAGTGATACATGTTAACCATGTGCATAAGCATTATCTTATGTTGATAAGAGAACATAAGTTATATGCAGACTTAATTTCGATATGTCTTGGGGAATTTGATGTCATTCTAGGGATGGACTGGTTGTATAACCATAAGGCCATGATTGATTGTCAGAGGAAGTGTGTAACTTTACAGACTCCCAAAAAGTCAAAAGTAGTGTTTTACGGTAACAAATTACCGAGATAATTTAGTTGCCTGTCAGTCATGCAAGCTAGAAAGGCGTTAAGGAAGGGAGGCACGGGATACTTAGCATATGTGATGGATACCCAGAAAGGGGAAATGAAAATGGAGAAAATACCGGTAGTGAACGAATTTCCTGATGTGTTTCCGGATGACTTACCTGGTCTCCCACCAGATCGGAAAATCGAGTTTATGATTGATTTAGCACCAGGAACAGCTCCTATATCTAAGGCTCCTTATAGAATGGCTCTAGTGAAAATGAAAGAGTTAATGAAATAACTATAAGAGTTATTAGATAAGAAGTTTATTCAATCGAGTGTGTCTCCATGGGGAGCATCAGTGCTATTTGTTACAAAGAAGGATGGAACCTTACGATTGTATATCGATTACAGAGAGTTAAATAAGTTGACCATCAAGAATAAATACCCTTTGTCAAGGATTAATGATCTTTTTGATCAGTTAAAGGGAGCAAAATATTTTTCAAAGATTGATCTTCGATCAGGGTATCATCAATTGAAAATAAGAAAGGAGGATGTACCGAAAACAGCATTCAGAACTCGTTACGGTCATTACGAGTTTCTGGTTATGCCGTTTGGATTGACGAACGCACCAGCGACATTCATGGATATGATGAATAGGATTTTTAAACCCTATTTGGATAAATTTGTGGTGGTGTTCATAGATGATATCTTGGTATATTCCAAGTCTCAGGAAAAACATGCAGATCATTTAAAGATAGTGCTGGAAACTTTGAGAAAAGAAAAATTATATGCCAAATTCTCGAAGTGTGAATTTTGGTTGGAAAGAGTTCACTTTTTGGGTCATTTTATTGATAAAGATGGAATTTATGTGGACCCTGCAAAAGTTGAAGCTGTAATTAATTGGGAACAACCAAAGACACCAACAGAGGTGAAAAGTTTCTTAGGTCTAGCGGCTTATTATCGACGATTTATTCAAGATTTTTCTAAGATAGCAATTCCGCTAACTAATTTAATTTGAAAGTTTGTAAAGTTTGTGTGGACATATGAATGTGAAGAAAGTTTTTGTGAGTTAAAGAAAAGGTTAAGTGAAGATCTGGTGTTGGCTTTGCCAGATGAAACAGGAAATTTTGTGGTGTACAGTGATGTTTACGTAATGTATGAACAGTGAGCACCAAATTTGAGGTTCAAGGAGCCCGAATTTGGGGGTGTCATAATCTATATCACCAATATCCTCATCCAGATAAATAATTTTATAAACAAAGTTTTCATCTTAACCTCAAAGATTTTTCATTAATTCATACCCAATCATTGTACTTAATACAAGAGACTTAGTACAAGTTTCATAATTTTAACCTTAAGATTTTAGATACCTTACCATTTGTAACTTTCATATATCCAAAGTTAACAGTATCAGCACAATGGAATTTTTCTATTAACTAAGGGGGGTTTTCGAGAAATACGACGCTCAATTAGGTAACCTCATACCGTAAAAATTTCTTGTGCAAAATACGCTCACTTGGATACATATATTCATAAACAATAGATATCCTTTCATATTGATAATTTTTAGCTATTCAAATTTTGGAGTATTGGCATAACATGATTAATCCATATTACCAATACCCTCACTCAGATATATAGTTATTTATTAATTTTGTGTTATTATTTTAACAATTCTACGTCATATCAATTTAAAGACATAACACCATTCAATTGTAATGAATAATTTTATTGATAGAACATTAGATTACATGATTTACATGTTCGTATTACAAAAGTAATCAAGACTTAATTCATAAACAAAACAATACATCATCTAGTTTACGTATTCTTCTTTACGTTCATGATCTAGTTTATCATTCTTTCTTATCTGCAATAAATATTTATTCGCAAGAGTAAGCACGACAGCTCAACAAGTCTAACTAATAATACATACATAGTTTATGTTTTCATATAAATTTCATCATGCTTTAAGTTAACAGGTAACAATTCACACATATCTTTGCACATAACGCATACTACACATAACATACATAAGTTTAGGGTAGAAGACTTTCATATAATAATTTAAGCAAGGGTTAGAACTTGCCTGATTCAACAATACAGTTTACGTTAATTTCTACGCGCATTCGTACAGTATATAAGGTATGTGAGTTTGACATAATCATTAGTCCTATTACAACTCCATACTCTAATTAATAATAACTAGTTTATTTACACTTTTATTGCTTCAATAACATATGAACATAAACTAGACATTTAAGACTAGTTTCTTTGCTCATTGTTTTGGTTAATTACAATTTCATGTCACAAACGTATTAGACTAGTACATCATGTTTTAAAATATTAAATTAAATTGAACATAATAATTGCTAGTTTTTTTTTTTTTGATCTTTTATTCTTTATACATAGAATAAAATTAGACATTATTTCTGTTTATAAAGAAAAAATTTGAGCATTACAACTGCTTATAAAATGAGTATTTTAATAAATACTTTTAGAAAATTTCAGCATTACAATTGTTTATAAAATGAGTATTTGAATAAATATTTTTAAAAAAAATCAGCATTATAACTGCTTATAAAATGAACTTTTAATTTTGCACTTAAATAAAAATGGGTATTATAACTGCCTACAAAATAAATATTTACTACTTTATTAAAGAAATAATTTAGACATTATAACGACTTATAAAATGGACTTTTGTACTTTATATTGAAAATAATTTGAGTATTATAACTGCTTGTAAATGTATATTTTTAGTAACTAATAAAAGAAATATAAATAAAATAACCACGAGAGGTTGCCTTTGAAGTAACTTGCTTTATTTTCTAGTTTTGACAGAACTTCATTACTTAAAAGTAATTTTTCACTCACTATAACTCACAATATATATGTAGAGAGTACATTAGCTCTTGATTTGCTCTTAAAAATGGTGGAGAAAATAAATGGTGGAGCTTGCTATTTATAGACTTTTAAAGTTTCAATAATTGCACATTAAATGCTTGATTTATTATACTTTAGTACCTAATTAATTGCACCTTAGTCCCTCAAAATATCTCCCACCTAGCGACATCACCATGACATCATCATAACATCACCTTTTCTATGATTGGTCGAATTAAGGTCACATGGATTACCAGTTAGATTTTCTTGGTACTGATTGGTCCATTTTGATTTATGGTTTCTGTAATCATGTTAGTTTTCATAGTTTGGTTACTCCAACTTGGTTTTGTCTAGCTTGACTCTGATTGGTCAATAATTAATCACACTTGAATGTGATTAGTCAAAAATATTTCACTTAGATTCCCAGTTACAAAAACTAGTTTGATTTCAATTAATTAGTTAAATAGTATAATACATTAGTATTTATATGTATTTCCTGCGTATAATACATCATATAATATTCGAATTCTACTTGTATTATATCTCGTATTAATCTTATATTAATCTCGTATAATTCTCGTATTATACATTATAGTATACTTATAGTATTCTTCGTAATCTTTCCATATTTGCTCCGTATTCGTCCTGTATTCTTGAATAATAATCTCCGAAAATTATTTTGAGTAAAAAATTTATTGGTCAAAATGCATTTACTATCAATAAAAATGCTATTCAAGAATGTGAATTTTTAAAATCCGGATAACTGTATCTGAATGAATAGTGTTTTTCGTCTTTTTCTTGAAAAAAATATTTTTGCCTCCTTGGCATTTATACCTCATATAAATGTTGTGATGACCCCAAATCCAGGTTCTTTAACCTCGGGTTTGGTTCTCACTGTACAATATTTAACAGCAATGAAATACATATATTGTATTCAAACTACGCGGAATAATACAAAAGGTTCCTTATATAAAGGCTACATTTCCCAAGGTCTATTAACCTTAAATTGTAACATTACATATCTTAAGGGAAATACAAAAGATTTATAACAGTAATTACATAACAGTAATTTAAACTAGCATGCAATTACTAAAACTAAGCATTCACTTTCCCCTTACCTTTGTCTGATTTAGAGCCTTTGGGATTGGCTGAAATATAGTCATGATATAGCAAGAATGAGCAACTAAATGGCTCAGCAAGTTTATAAACAACAAGCATACGATATATCATGATGAAGGAAAATAACTTCAAAGTTTTCAACAATAACAATTGTGAAAGATGTCAAGAATCAATGTTCAATAAAAGAATGGATTGACTCTTTACTGCTGAGTGGTCTTTAATGACCGTGAACTGCTACTAAGGTAAAACAGACATACAATGTCTGACTCCTTGTTAAAAATAATGGGACACTTGAGGGGATCAGTCCTCTCATGTCCTATGTATATGCATCACATTTAGATTTCTTGCGCGCTTTCGGTTTCCCGACAATTAAAAATCCCCCTTTAACTAGGGTTGTTCTTTCTCAGTCTTACTGTAAGAATCCACACCAGCTAATGGTTTGGATAAGCTTTTATAATATTCAATTGATGAATTTAAACATGCATTTGTCTAGCCGAAACAATTAGCTTAGACATTCTTAAACAACTGTAAAAGCACTATGTGCAAATACAATAATCAATAACGATATGAAGTAATTTTTGATAATTAATTCACTCAAAGGTCTGTCAAATAACTACGAATGTAGATACTTGCTCAACAATAATTGAAATGTAAATACGGTTGAAGAATAACTGCAACAATAAATACAAGTTCAGGGGTAGAAAACTTGCTTGTCTGCTCAGCTACAATAAATGTCTAGCTTTAACTAACTTGCTTTGAAAGACCTAACATTAATAAAGTCGGTCTAATAATTAGTACGGCGTATTTGCATAACTATACGCTTGATAATGAACTTATTTATCACACATAAGTACTAACACATAATTTACATTAGTCAAAACAATATTATTAACCCTATAGACCCTTAATCATTTTAGGTTAATAATTTAATAAGTTAGAAAATATTTTTCTTAAGTGTTTGACACTTATTAAACCCTTAAACAACTTATTACATTTGTTTAATTAAATCATAATTAAATTCAATTTATTTTATTAACTCAATCTCTTATTTAATTACTATTTAATCTTGATTAAATAGAAATTAATTAATTAACTCTAGTTATTATTTAAAATAGATAATAACTAATTGTACTTACTTATTATTTAATTATAATTAAATAATAAATAATTATTGACTTAATTTTAACCTTCTTTAATTTAATATTAATCAACCAATAATTAACTAAGTAATTAACCTTACTTATTATTTAATTTAAGGAAATTAAATAATAGTTTACTAATCTTAATCCTCTTTAATTATTATTTAATGTCAATTAAATAATAATTAATTATTTAATTAATTTTAATTATTATTTAAGGTTAAATAATAATCAAATCATTCTTATTTATTATTTAAATTAAATAATAAATTATTACTCTAATAACTTAATTTTCATTAATCGTTATTTAATGCTAATTAAATAATTATTAATTACTTAATTATCCTTATTTATTATTTAATAATATTTAAATAATAAATAATTAATTTATAATTTTTTTATCTCTCTTTAAGTATTATTTAATAGGCATTAAATAATAATTGCTAATTTATCATCTTTATTTATTATTAACATTTAAAATAATAAATAAATAATAAATTTATTTAACTTAACCATGGTTTAGCTAACTAGATTAATATTTAAAATATTTAAATATTAAACTTATTGAAAAATATCCTCCCCAATATTATTTTTGTATTATTATTATTTTTTTTATAATTTTAAATTAATTTTCAAATATTTAAATTAATTAAAATTAACCCGAATGACATTTTCGTAAATAAGTTGAAAACTGATCCGAGGGCAGAATGGTAATTCTGCCAAGAAAAACACGGAGGGGCAATTTGGTAATTTCGCAGAAAACCGGTGCTCGCGCATTGCGAGCGCCTTAAAAAACAACGGCCCAAAACGGTGCCGTTTTGAGAAGCCGGAAACGGCTTCCGCGCATTGCGCGGAGTAAATTCAGCACAGACGCCAAACGACGTCGTTTGGCTCCGCGTTTTGCCGGCCGAATGCCTCGCGCGCATTGCGCGGACTGTCACCTTTTTTTTTTTCTTTTAGCAGAATGTGAACAGTACTCCGACATACCCATTTTAAATAAAAATATACCATCAAATAAGCTTTAAATCATCAATAAAAATCCAAAAAAATTACCAATCACTTAATATCAATTTATAACATGAAAATTTAATTTTTCATGATTTAAAATCATTATTTTTTTTAAAAAAAATTTTACATCACATAAACTACCACAAATCATAACTTTTTGTGTATAACTCCATTTTGAGTGATTCAAACTTTGTTTTTCTCATGATTTAATGTTCTATAATATTAGAACATCAAACCTAAGTTTTATAAAAATATTTTTGGTAATAAATTTCAAGACTTGATTATACACTATTAAACACATATTTTAGCATACAAATGATACCAAAATACAAACCAAACCTATTAAACTCAAGCATGGCATAAATATTACAACTACACATTAATAACTATATTAACATGTTTATACTAACATGATGATTTATTTAATTTAAAAACAAACTACATTTAAAATAACAATTACCTTGTTTTAATGGATATCTTCCTTTTTCTTCCAAAGTAGATGATGAGGTTTAAAGGCATGAACCAAGAACTCCTTCTCCTCTCTTAGTATTTTGCTTTCAATATTTTCTCACACTCTCAAATGCTCACACTTTGCTCTCTAGGAAATTCTCTAGCAATGAACTAACCAACCTATAACAAGTGTGGGGTGTTTCTTTTATAGCCATCTACTAACACACCATTAACTCACTAATTCCTCTATGTTGGTCAAATTAAAGGCTAATCAAGCTTACTATTTGATGGATTGACATGGTGATTGACTAGTTGATTGACTAGAGTTGTTGGCCAACTTTGATTTAGTGTAAAAGAGAAGCAATCTAGCAAATCAAGCAACATCGAGTGGGACCCTTAAAAAATCAGCAAAATGGTATTTTCCATGTCATTTTCCCTTTATTTTCTAGCTTTTAATGTGTATTTATGCATATACATATATATCTATACATGGGTTCAATTATTGACCAATTTTGACTTCCTATTGGGCTCCATGTTGGACTTAGGAAATTAATATATTGGGCTCATCCATTGTATTGGTTTGGGCTCAATTTAATTAACATTTTGGGCTAGCATTTAAATAACTATGCTAACTTTAATTAAAATAAGCATTGGGCTTATATGGGCTAGTAATTAAATTAATTACATGGGCTACTAGGTTAATATCTTGGACCTAGTTTAACAACTCATTTGGATTAAAAATATAATCCAATTAGATTTGCTTTAATTAATTATACCTTTGCTTTAATTCTTTAATTAAATATACGCACAAACAAGTACATCTATTTTATTATCTAATGCACAATTTATTAGTACAAAAATTTTAAATTCATTGGTAATTATATATTAATTATAATTACAATGTATAATGAAATTCGTGGTCATTACATTCTCCCTCCCTTATAAGAATTCCGTCCCCGGAATTACAATTTAAACTACTCAAAAAGATTCGGATAGTTAGCCCTCATCTTTTCTTCAAGCTCCCACGTAGCTTCCTCAGCATTGTGGTTCTTCCAAAGGATTTTGACAGAATGTATAACCTTATTCCGTAATTTCTGCTCTTTCCTATCTAGTATCTGGACATGAATTTCTTTGTAGGATAAGTCTTTCTCAACTTGTATTGGCTCATAGGATATGACATGCTTGTAGTCTGGTTTGTATGACCGCAAGACTGACACGTGAAACACATTGTGAATATGCTCCAGTTCAGGAGGTAAAGCTACCTCGTATGCTACTTCACCCACTCTCCTCAATATTTCGAACGGTCCTATGAACCTTGGACTCAGTTTCCCCTTCTTTCCAAATCAGATCTTCCCTTTCTAGGGAGATACCTTCATGAAGACAAAACTCCCAACTTCGAAGTCTCGCTTTTGACGATGTAAATCGGCATACTTCTTCTGACGATCCTGAGCTGCTACTAGCCGAGCTCTTATTACCTTAATAATTTCTACCGTCTGTTGAACCAATTTCGGCCCCAACAGTCGGCGTTCTCCTACCTCGTCCCAACATAGAGGTGTTCTGCACTTCCTTCCGTACAATGCTTCGTAAGGCGGCATGCCTATGCTTGCATGATAACTGTTGTTGTATGCAAACTCAACTAATGGTAGATGGTTCTCCCAACTGCCCTTGAAATCCATCACACAGGCCCTGAGCATATCTTCCAAAGTCTGTATTGTTCTTTCACTTTGCCCATCGGTCTGCGGATGATATACTGTACTCATTCTCAACTGTGTCCCCAATCTCTCCTGAAGACTTCTCCAAAATTTTGACGTGAAGCGCGGATCTCTATCTGACACAATCGATACCGGCACCCCATGCCTCGAAACTATCTCCTTGATGTACAGTTTAGCCAACCGGTCCAAACTGAACTTAATCTTGATCGGCAAAAAGTGCGCTGACTTTGTTAGTCGATCCACAATCACCCATATTGCGTCAAATCCCTTCTGTGTTGCTGAAAGTCCTACCACAAAATCCATTGTGATATGCTCTCATTTCCACTCAGGAATCTCTAACCGCTGTAGTAATCCACTTGGTCTCTGATGTTCGGCCTTTACCCTTTGACAAGTTAGGCATCGACTGACACATTCTTCGACCTCCCTTTTTAAATTCGGCCACCAAAAATGCTGACGCAGATCTTGATACATCTTCGTACTCCCCGGATGTATCGAGTATCTCGTACTGTGGGCCTCTTGCAAAATCTCTTCTCGTAGTTCAGGCACTAGCGGCACCCAAACACGATTTTCAAACCTTAGCAATCCCATGCTATCCTCCTTGAATTTGACATCTTCCCCTTCGGTCATTCTCATCCTGATTCTGACACATTCTTCATCTTTGTCTTGAGCCTCTTTCACCCTATCTAGTAAGGTTGGGCTTGCTTCCACTTCCATTGACTCATTTGGATTTCTCACCTCCAACTCCATTCGAGCCATCTCTTGAACCAATTGTTCCTGATCTGTCAAGATGAACAATTTCTCCCTGCTCTTTCTGCTTAGAGCATCTGCTACTACGTTGGTCTTGCCGAGATGATATAGAATTTCACAATCATAGTCTTTGATCAATTCTAACCATCTCCGTTGCCTCATATTTAACTCCTTATGTGTGAAGATATACTTTAGACTCTTGTGGTCCGTGAATATCTCACATTTCTCTCCATACAAATAATGTCTCCAAATCTTAAGGGCAAACACTACCGCTGCTAGCTCCAAGTCGTGGGTAGGGTATCCCTTCTCGTAATCCTTCAACTGTCTGGACGTATACGCAACGACCTTGCCATTTTGCATAAGCACACAGCCAAGTCCCTTGTGCGATGGATCACTATAGACCGTAAAACCTCCTGTATCGTCCGGTAAAGTCAATACAGGTGCTTCACTAAGTCTTTTCTTTAGCTCCTGAAAACTCTCCTCACACTTCTCCGTCCATACATATTTCACCGTCTTCCTCGTTAAATTTGTCAGTGGTGTTGTTATCTTTGAAAAATCTTGAATGAATCTTCGATAGTAACCCGCTAACCCCAAGAAACTTCTTACCTCCGTCGGCGTCCTTGGTTGTTCCCAATTCATCACCGCTTCCACCTTTGCTGGATCTACTGAAACTCCCTCCTTGTCAATGATATGACCCAAAAATTGAACTCTCTCCAACCAGAATTCACACTTCGAAAATTTGGCATACAATTGCTCCTTCCGTAAAATCTCCAACACTAACCTTAGGTGTTCAGCATGCTCCTCCTTCGTTTTGGAATAAACCAATATATCGTCAATGAACACAACAACAAATTTATCCAAGTACTGCTTGAATATTCTGTTCATCATGTCCATAAATGCGACTGGCGCATTCGTCAGTCCAAACGACATCACCAGAAACTCATAATGCCCATATCGAGTTCTGAATGCCGTCTTGGGTACATCCTCCTTCCTGACTTTCAACTGATGATAACCAGTCCTCAAGTCAATCTTTGAAAAGTACTTCGCCCCTTTCAATTGATCGAAAAGATCGTCAATTCGTGGCAACAGGTACTTGTTCTTAATTGTTACCTTATTCAGTTCTCTATAATCCATACACAGTCTCATCGATCCATCCTTCTTCTTTACAAACAACACAGGTGCTCCCCATGGAGAAACAGTTGGCTGAATGTACTTATTATCCAACAACTCCTGTAGTTGGATCATTAACTCCTTCATCTCTACCGGAGCCATCCTATATGGTGCCTTTGATATTGGTGTTGTCCCCGGTACCAAATCAATTACAAACTCTATCTCCCTATCTGACGGTAACCCTGACAGTTCGTCTGGAAACACGTCCATGAACTCCCTAACTACTGGTATTTGTTCCATCTCAGGATTCACCATTTGTGTGTCCACTATGTGAGCCAAATACCCTACACATCCTTTCTTCAACAGTTTCTTGGCCTGCATCATCGTCAGACATGCAGATTGTCTAGACGACTTGCTGCCATAAAATACGACCTTAGACCTGTTCGGTGTCTTAAGGTGTATACACTTCTTTTGACAATCAATTATAGGTCCATGGTTAAACAACCAATCCATTCCAAGTATAACGTCAAACTCCCCCAATCGTATCGGAATTAAATTTACACTCAACTTCTGACCCCTGATTTCAGCACAACAGTTCCTGTGTACATACTCTACAGGGATCACCTCTTTATTAGCAACTTCTATGTTCATTGGGTTCTTTAATTTTTCTCTAGGCAATTCTAACCGTCTAGCAAATTCGTCAGACACAAATGAACAGGTAGCACCCGAATCAAATAATACATAAGTATTTATATCATTGATCGGAATAATACCTGACACCACGTCTTTTGATTCAACGGCGTCCTGCACCGTCATGTTGAAAGTCCGTGTCGTTGGTTTATTCTGTGGCACCGGCCCTCCAATGGTCAGTTTGTTGTTGTTGTTGTTGTTATTGTTGTTGCTTCCCCTAAAGCCCGAACTTCCCCCGGTATTCTTCTTCTTTAGACAATCCTTAAACTGATGGTCTATGGCCCCGCAGGCGAAACAACCCTTCCTCTTAGGTGTGGGACAATTAGGAGCGATGTGCCCCTCTTGCCCACAGTTATAACAGACGTTCCTTCCTTTCATGCACTCCCCGGTGTGGTTCTTTCCGCACTGACTGCATTTACTTACTTTCTTTGATTCGCTTCCCTGGGGTGTCCCCGAACTGCTGTTGTTATTCCACTTGCGCTTGTTCGAGTTGCTGCCCCTGCTGCTACCCTCTCGGTTTCCCCCATCGCTTCTCTTCTTGTTCCGTTCTTGGTTGTGCTTATTCAAAGCTTCGTTCCCTCCTTCAGCTATGATAGCTTTCTCCAGCAATGTTGCAAAGTTTGTGATCTGGAGAACAGCTACCCGACTGTAAACCCACGGTTTCAGCCCCTGTTCAAATCGTCTAGCGCGTCTCGCCTCAGTGTCCACCTGATGTTTAGCAAATCTCGCCAATTCATTGAACTTGGCGGTATATTCGGATACGGACAAGTTACCTTGCTTCAGCTCTAGGAATTTGATTTCCATCCTAGCCTGTGTACTCTCTGGAAAGTAGTTTTCCAAGAATACCTCCTTGAATCGCGCCCATGCGATTGTTCCCGCCCCTGCTCTACTCTTATTGGCCTTCCACCAGTGGCTGGCCTCCCCTTTCATCATGAAGGTAGCAAATGAGGTCATTTGCTCCTCCGCTACTCGTGCGACCTCGAAGACTTTTTCCATCTCCTCTATCCAGGTCTGTGCTTCTATAGGATCCGTGGTCCCTTTGAACTCGGGTGGTCCTATCAGTTTGAAGTCTTTAAAGGTTGCTAGTGGAGCGGCAGGGTTTGTTGCTCCAGTAGCCTCTGCGTTGCGTCCGCGAAATGCTCCCATTAGCATTTCTACGAACTCTTGGATAGGGTTTGGTGGTACCCCTCCTGCGTTCACTGACTCTTCGGGTGGTGGTGGGGGTAGTCGTTGATTTCTTCTCTGAGGCGGCATTTTCTATATAAAGAAAATTTAATTAATTAAAGTTGTTTCAATCTTTTTACTTTCGTTTTGTAGCTTAAGTATTTTAAACTAAAGCACAAATAATCATCTCGACACATATAAACATAAACGAAAATGCATTTATATTCATATGCTAAAACACAGTGCGTAGCACTTTTACATCATAAGCATACTGCTATAAACGCTGCTAACCCCGATAGTTAAAACAAAAGACGGGATCTAACATATCCCACAACTTCATAGAGTTGGGATTTACAACATACTAACCCTCTATCAAAACAAAAGTTGGGTTTCTACTGCATCTATGTACATACAACATAAATAAAGAAAATACTACTAACGGTGCATCCCTCGACGAACCGCATCGTCGTACTCCTCATCTCCAATGGCCCTGACCACGCCCCTACTAATGGTGTGCAAGGTCTGGCCCTCCTCAGCAGGGTAGTAGTGCACCCTATTCTGGATTCTACCCACTGATGAGCGATAGACGTAACTGAGTCTATCTATCCTCACCCTCTTCTCCCTAACCTCGTCCTCCAGCTCCATCATCTGTCCGTGAGCTGCATCACGCTGAATCTCCATATCTAGTCTCTCCTCAACTGCCTGCTGCATCTGGCCCCTCATGGCCTCCCTCTCTACGTCTGTCTGCTGAATCTTCAGCTCAGCGGCTACCAACCTGGCCTCCATCTCGGCCATCATCGCCTTCAGCTCTATGTTCTCGCCAGAGAACATATAAGCTGTATCTCGGTACTGCTCCTCTGTCTGCTGGTGGATCTGGTTCTGCTCCTCTAGGTGCTGAACCCTTTCCTCTAGCTCATCGTTAGCCGTAGTGAGAGTATCGATGATGTCACTGGCGACAGTGCCCATGCCATCAACATACTCCGTTGGCTCCCCATCCTCCTCATCCTCGGTATCATCCTCCTCCTCACTGTACTGTCGCATAACTCCGCCCCAGACAGCGTCCTCTCTATCTCCCTCCTCGGGATCTGACTCTGGCTCCTCAACAGGTGCAGCCACCAGTGGCTGTGCGGTATCCATATGGATATCCGTATAGATCACCTCATCTACCGCAGTACTCGACTGGCCTATCTCCGTCATCCTACAATAACATAAATAACACATGTTAGTACAGCAATAAAATCTATTCATTGATGAAATGAAATGATATTTTATCATGTACATCTCGGCTCGATGGATTTTCTCAATCCACCTCCAAAAATACACAACATGATGAATCTCCCCGATTCATCTCCTAACGCACGAGATATGAGTTTAGTACTAAGGTTATAACCTAGGTTTCGCAATCCTAGTGTTTCTAACCTACAGCTCTGATACCAACCTATGACGACCCCAAATCCGGGTTCTTTAACCTCGGGTTTGGTTCTCACTGTACAATATTTAACAACAATGAAATACATATATTGTATTCAAACTACGCGGAATAATACAAAAGGTTCCTTATATAAAGGCTACACTTCCCAAGGTCTATTAACCTTAAATTGTAACATTACATATCTTAAGGGAAATACAAAAGATTTACAACAGTAATTACATAACAGTAATTTAAACTAGCATGCAATTACTAAAACTAAGCATTCGCTTTCCCCTTGTCTTTGTCTGATTTAGAGCTTTTGGGATTGGCTGAAATATAGTCATGATATAGCAAGAATGAGCAACTAAATGGCTCAGCAAGTTTATAAACAACAAGCATACGATATATCATGATGAAGGAAAATAACTTCAAAGTTTTCAACAATAACAATTGTGAAAGATGTCAAGAATCAATGTTCAATAAAAGAATGGATTGACTCTTTACTGCTGAGTGGTCTTTAATGACCGTGAACTGCTACTAAGGTAAAACAGACATACAATGTCTGACTCCTTGTTAAAAATAACGGGACACTTGAGGGGATCAGTCCTCTCATGTCCTATGTATATGCATCACATTTAGATTTCTTGCGTGCTTTCGGTTTCCCGACAATTAAAAATCCCCCTTTAACTAGGGTTGTTCTTTCTCAGTCTTACTGTAAGAATCCGCACCAGCCAATGGTTTGGATAAGCTTTTATAATATTTAATTGATGAATTTAAACATGCATTTGTCTAGCCGAAACAATTAGCTTAGACATTCTTAAACAATTGTAAAAGCACTATGTGCGAATACAATAATCAATAACGATATGAAGTAATTTTTGATAATTAATTCACTCAAAGGTCTGTCAAATAACTACGAAAGTAGATACTTGCTCAACAATAATTGAAATGTAAATACGGTTGAAGAATAACTGCAACAATAAATACAAGTTAAGGGGTAGAAAACTTGCGTGTCTGCTCAGCTACAATAAATGTCTAGCTTTAACTAACTTGCTTTGAAAGACCTAACATTAATAAAGTCGGTCTAATAATTAGTACGGCGTATTTGCATAACTATACGCTTGATAATGAACTTATTTATCACACATAAGTACTAACACATAATTTACATTAGTCAAAACAATATTATTAACCCTATAGACCCTTAATCATTTTAGGTTAATAATTTAATAAGTTAGAAAATATTTTTCTTAAGTGTTTGACACTTATTAAACCCTTAAACAACTTATTACATTTGTTTAATTAAATCATAATTAAATTCAATTTATTTTATTAACTCAATCTCTTATTTAATTACTATTTAATCTTGATTAAATAGAAATTAATTAATTAACTCTAGTTATTATTTAAAATAGATAATAACTAATTGTACTTACTTATTATTTAATTATAATTAAATAATAAATAATTATTGACTTAATTTTAACCTTCTTTAATTTAATATTAATCAACCAATAATTAACTAAGTAATTAACCTTAATTATTATTTAATTTAAGGAAATTAAATAATAGTTTACTAATCTTAATCCTCTTTAATTATTATTTAATGTCAATTAAATAATAATTAATTATTTAATTAATTTTAATTATTATTTAAGGTTAAATAATAATCAAATCATTCTTATTTATTATTTAAATTAAATAATAAATTATTACTCTAATAACTTAATTTTCATTAATCGTTATTTAATGCTAATTAAATAATTATTAATTACTTAATTATCCTTATTTATTATTTAATAATATTTAAATAATAAATAATTAATTTATAATTTTTTATCTCTCTTTAAGTATTATTTAATAGGCATTAAATAATAATTGCTAATTTATCATCTTTATTTATTATTAACATTTAAAATAATAAATAATTAATAAATTTATTTAACTTAACCATGGTTTAGCTAACTAGATTAATATTTAAAATATTTAAATATTAAACTTATTGAAAAATATCCTCCCCAATATTATTTTTGTATTATTATTATTTTTGTTATAATTTTAAATTAATTTTCAAATATTTAAATTAATTAAAATTAACCCGAATGGCATTTTCGTAAATAAGTTGAAAACTGATCCGAGGGCAGAATGGTAATTCTGCCAAGAAAAACACGGAGGGGCAATTTGGTAATTTCGCAGAAAACCGGTGCTCGCGCATTGCGAGCGCCTTAAAAAACAACGGCCCAAAACGGTGCCGTTTTGAGAAGCCGGAAACGGCTTCCGCGCATTGCGCGGAGTAAATTCAGCACAGACGCCAAACGACGTCGTTTGGCTCCGCGTTTTGCCGGCCGAATGTCTCGCGCGCATTGCGCGGACGGTCACCTTTTTTTTTTCTTTTAGCAGAATGTGAACAGTGCTCCGACATACCCATTTTAAATAAAAATATACCATCAAATAAGCTTTAAATCATCAATAAAAATCCAAAAAAATTTCCAATCACTTAATATCAATTTATAACATGAAAATTTAATTTTTCATGATTTAAAATCATTATTTTTTTTTAAAAAAATTTTACATCACATAAACTACCACAAATCATAACTTTTTGTGTATAACTCCATTTTGGGTGATTCAAACTTTGTTTTTCTCATGATTTAATGTTCTATAATATTAGAACATCAAACCTAAGTTTTATAAAAATATTTTTGGTAATAAATTTCAAGACTTGATTATACACTATTAAACACATATTTTAGCATACAAATGATACCAAAATACAAACCAAACCTATTAAGCTCAAGCATGGCATAAATATTACAACTACACATTAATAACTATATTAACATGTTTATACTAATATGATGATTTATTTAATTTAAAAACAAACTACATTTAAAATAATAATTACCTTGTTTTAATGGCTATCTTCCTTTTTCTTCCAAAGTAGGTGATGAGGTTTAAAGGCATGAACCAAGAACTCCTTCTCCTCTCTTAGTATTTTGCTCTCAATATTTTCTCACACTCTCAAATGCTCACACTTTGCTCTCTAGGAAATTCTCTAGCAATGAAGTAACCAACCTAGAACACGTGTGGGGTGTTTCTTTTATAGCCATCTACTAACACACCATTAACTCGCTAATTCCTCTATGTTGGTCAAATTAAAGGCTAATCAAGCTTACTATTTGATGGATTGACATGGTGATTGACTAGTTGATTGACTAGAGTTGTTGGCCAACTTTGATTTAGTGTAAAAGAGAAGCAATCTAGCAAATCAAGCAACATCGAGTGGGACCCTTAAAAAATCAGCAAAATGGTATTTTCCATGTCATTTTTCCTTTATTTTCTAGCTTTTAATGTGTATTTATGCATATACATATATATCTATACATGGGTTCAATTGTTGACCAATTTTGACTTCCTATTGGGCTCCATGTTGGACTTAGGAAATTAATATATTGGGCTCATCCATTGAATTGGTTTGGGCTCAATTTAATTAACATTTTGGGCTAACATTTAAATAACTATGCTAACTTTAATTAAAATAAGCATTGGGCTTGTTTAATTAATTATATGGGCTAGTAATTAAATTAATTACATGGGCTACTAGGTTAATATCTTGGACCTAGTTTAACAACTCATTTAGATTAAAAATATAATCCAATTAGATTTGCTTTTGTAATATCCCAGTTAATTTCAAGATTTTAAATAATATCTTAATTGATTTTATTAAAGGTTAAGGTTTAAACCTAGAAGGTGAGAAGTGAGATGTGTAGAATTTGGGTAAACATTTTTTTTTTAACATAATGTATTTGTTAGAAATTAAATGTGAGAATATTGTAAGGATGCATATAGAGAATTTATTAAAGAAATAAATTCAATTGAGAAGTGAATACGGTTATAAGGATATATATACATAGTTATATATTCCTAGAGTTGTGCTTGTTAGCCAAATACGAAGATGAGTAAATTTAATACTCAATTAAGCTAATAAATTAATTAGTTTAAATATAAAGTCATGAAATATAATTAATTATATTAATTATATTAGTTATGAGTTAAAGTTGTGGAAAATTTAGAATGATTGTCTAGAATGACAATATTAAGAAGTTAATTAATTAAGTAATTAACTTAATTATTAAGTTGTGGTATAGAGCCCAATATTGATTTAATTGACTAGTACAATGAAATGGTGTAGCAAGCCCAATGGTAATGTAGAGAAGTCCAATGATGGGATTTAATTTTCAAGCCCAATGATCTAATTAAATTGTGTCAAACCTTAGCTCAATGAATTAATTATGGTAGCCCAACTTAGAGTTTAATTGTTTTAATTGTTGGGAGCCCTAAAGGAATTAATCTAGTAGATTAATATTTAAGGAAATTAAAGTGTGAATTGGATTATATAATTTGTCCGAGGAAGTTATTGAATTAAGTTTAATTAAGGAAGTCCGGTTAATAGATTTATTAAATTAATGGACTAACCTAAGATTATTTGGGAGAAACCCTAATCAAATATTCAATTAGTATTGAATATGGCAAATCCAATTGGATTACATAAATTAAATTTAATTTGATTATTAAATTGTTTATTAATTATTTAAACAAGCCAATTAATTAAATTAAGTGACGGACTTGTGGAAAATTATATATGATTGGGTATTTTATTAATCTAGCCCAATGTTTTAATTAATTGGGAGCCTAGTAAATTAATTTAGTAGCCCAACATTTCAATGGATCAAAGGAGTATCCATGGCCCAAATGATTAAATTCCAAAGCCCAAATATTGACCCATTGATAAATTAGCTTCTAGAAGGTTATTTTCTCCAATTAGGTAATAAAAATAAATGAAATTTGGTCAATTTATGGGGCATGACTGGTGGATTTGATGGTGGAGTGCTTGGACTCCAAAATTTTATTAATTTGAATTGTTGACATAGAGTATGGAACACTCAAGGCTTTGTGCTAGCAATTTGGAAAATGGTTGACATCCATTATATAGATATATGTGTTATATGTATAAATCTATACTACTATAAATAGCATATCAAGTCTTCATTTGTGAGGGTTCCAAAAATATTGCTAGAGAGCTTTTATTATGTGTTAGTAAATTCTAGAGAGTTAACTCGGTGAGTTAAAGAAAAAAGGTAGTGAGTTAGTGAGTTCTTTAGTGAGTTACTACCGAGTCAAGTGAGCCAAGTCTAATTCTTCAAGAGGAGTGTGCTTGGATGTCATCTAACTCCATCATCTATCTTTGGAAGGAGAGAAAAGTAGCTCATAAGTCTAGAAGGTATAACACTAACCCTAAACCCTAGTTTTGAAGTTCATTATATTTTATATTGAATATTTATGGTAGAAAAGTTATTCTCAAGCTCTAAATGTTTAGATCCATGCTAGATTGGTAGATCTAGGGTCACATGGGTTTTACATGAATATCTATGGGTGTTGGTGTTGAAAAGTTTAGCAAAATGTATGAAAACGATTTTTACCGACGAAACCTTAAACGAACGTGTGATTCGGAGCTTTATATTTTGAAACCTAAAAGTTAAGTATGAGATTTTCTTCTTTGATATGGTAAATATATAAGTTAAGAACAAAACCTAGTTGGTATAATGTTCATGTGAGTTGTTATGGTTAAGATATGATTTTTAAAAACCAAGGATTGTGAAGTTAGTTTTCACTTTTCCCTTGTGAGCGATTTTAAGCATAGATCCATTTGGAATTTGGATTTGTGATATAAAGAGAAGTTGTAGAGGGGGAAATTCTAATGAGAATGGACTCAAGAATCACCCCAAAATGTTTTAAAATGAAGAAGTTATGCAAGATTTAATCAAAGGAGCAAAAGTTGAAAAATCAGAAAATGGCAATTCTGCAGTTTCTGCAAGAGGAGGGCCGGGGCCCTTGTTTCCTTTGTAAAAGGAGGGCCGGGGCCCTTGGTCACTGTTCACGGCCAGTGAGTTTTCCGTTCCGGGTCGGGTCGGGCCATTCGGGTCGGGTCGGTTCGGGTCTTTTAAGTCCAAAATTGATAAAATTGCTTAAAAATTAATATAATTAATTTGGGACCCAACTTTAATAATTATTTATTATTTATAATAAATAATAAATAAAGTAAATAAAAACTATTATTATAATTAATTATTATTTAAAGGATATTAAATGGTAATTAAAGAAAGATGAAGTTAATAAGGTAATTATTTATTATTTTAATAAATAAGGATAATTAGTTAATTATTATTTAAATGATATTAAATAATAATTAAAGGGAGATAAAGTGAATAAAATGATCATTTGTTATTTAATGAATATTAAATAATAAATGAGATTAATTAACTAAGAGATTATTATTTAAATAATCATTAAAGGATTTGAGCATTGTTAAAATATTATTAAATGGTTAATAATATTAATAAGTGATTAAAATATTATTAAATGGTTAATAATATTAATAAGTTGTTAAAATATTATTAAATGGTTAATAATATTAATAAGTGATTAAAATATTATTAAATGATTAATAATATTAATAAGTGGGTAAAATATTATTAAATGGTTAATAATATTAATAAGTGATTAAAATATTATTAAAAGGTTAATAATATTAATAAGTGATTAAAATATTATTAAATGGTTAATAATATTAGTAAGTGATTAAAATATTATTAAATGATTAATAATATTAATAAGTGGGTAAAATATTGTTAAATGGTTAATAATATTAATAAGTGATTAAAATATTATTAAATGATTAATAATATTAATAAGTGGTTAAAATATTATTAAGTTATTAATAATATTAATAAATGATTAAAATATTATTAAATTATTAATAATATTAATAAGTGATTAAAATATTATTAAAGAGTTAATAATATTTGATTGTAGTTATATATTATCAAAGGTAGATAATATTTTGAGATATTTGGTACATTATTAAATGTCCAAATCATTAAGTTGCGTAAAGAAGAAAGTTTAATTGAATTAAACCAAGGTAAGAGTCCATTGGTGATTAAATATTAGACAACTTATAAAATATAGGTTGTATGAAGAACGCAAGGTATTGGTGAAAGATGGTTAAGCGTATCCGATATGTCCAACTAGGTTTGGGCTAGGGGTTTTGTCCGGAACTTAAGGGTTCGTTTGTCGGACATCTTAAGAGTTAATAATTTAAAGTTAGAGTCTTATATAAAGGCTAAGTAATAGTCATTATATCTAATGATTATTTCAATTTGTTTCCTATATAAATTGTAGGTTGAACGCAAGACGCAAATAAGCGTAACTGGTATAAGCGAACCAGGCAAGTTTTTCAGAATGTGTTGCATTATGTGCATGATTTATAAGTTTATTATTAAACTGTGAGGTGCTCATACGTAGTTATGTGCAAAGATGTTTTAATGTGCCTTTGTGAAACAAGATGACTTGAACTGTTAATATGTGGTAGTTGATTTAAGACAATTGTTCTCATTGCACTGTATGTCATGATAGATACTAGACATGAAGCGTAGATTAAATGCGAGGCATGTTATGCATGAAATATGTATGTACTGCAAAGCATAGTATGCATGAAGCATGAAGCATGATTGAACTGTTTTACGTGTTATGTGAAACTGTTAGACTTGCTGGGCCGTCGTGCTCACCCTTGCTTAAAACAAAACATTACAGAGTAGCTTGAAGAAGCCGATTACTTCGGTAGAGGCAAAGATGAAGATTGACTAACGAGTCATCAAGATTGAAGCGTATGTGCTTTCATAGTAAAACCTTGGGGTAGATTACTTCATTTACTTGTGTAAGTATATATGAAGAGTTTATGTTTTGTTGTGTTATAGATTAGCAAACTTAAAATGTTAAGAGAACATTTACATATTATTTTTAATATCATTTTCAGACGTTGTCCTTTATGTATAAGGATAATAGGATGGTGTGATTGAGTCATTATACATATGATCTCAAAGTGGTAATAGGATTTTAAAGATTGCGATTCTGGAATAGAAAGAGATGATGTAAAATTGTAAATAAATGATTATTTAGCAATTATAATATTGTTGTAATTCATGAATAATAAAGAAAAGTAGTACTAGTGTTGAACCGGATCCGAAGTTAAAGGAACCCGGATTTGGGGTCGTCACAAGTTGGTATCAGAGCTGATAGGTTATAAACCTTAGGTAAGAGTACCTTAGGCTATAACCGTAGTAGAAGATAAGTAAAATGATAAATAAATAAACTCCGGAAGAGTTTAAGTAATAAAAATGAATTTGGAAAATTCATATATAGAAGATTATCCAACGATGGATTTGAGAAGAATGAAAAAGGTCATGTTGTACCTAATTTGAAGAAATGATAGAAAATATCTTATGATAAGATTTTGAGAAGCATAAAGAAAATGCTAATAAGGTCATGAAATGATCTAGAGAGATGAACTCGTAATGAGGCAGATGTGCTAAAATATGAATGGATAAAATTCGTATTCAGTTAAGAAAAAGTAGTGGTTTGTGGGTTTTTAATTGAGGACTCATATTAGTGGTTGAGTTGTACGATTCCTTGTATGGGCAGGGAATTTGTGCTTTGGTTTTAGAACCGCTTAGCTTCCTATATTAATATAGTGGTTGAGTTGAACGAACCCTTGTATGGGCGGGGGCTATGATATGTCAGCGAACCAATTTGGGAGATGCTGCTGCGAAACTTGGCACGATCAGTGTGTATCGTAGAATAAACGTATGCACTGATGGCAGGTGTTCCTTACAGTGTTGAAGAGTTGGGAAACTGATGTATTTGTTCTTGGTTTAACGACCGCTTAACTTTCTATATTGATTAGTGGCCGAGTTGACCAATTTCTTGTATGGGCGGGAGATTGTGTTTGGTTTGACGACCACTTAGCTTCCTATAGTGATAATCGATTGAAACCTGGTGTCGCGCTATTTGTTATATGAATGTTGGAAAGGTGATTCTTTTCTCATGTATAATAAATAGGTAGAGGATGTTAAGTTAAGTTCGTGTTCTGAGAACCGACACGCATGGAAAGTTCGTGACTCATAGTTATGTGGTGGAACCCCTCAGCGAATGGGCGACTTTGGCCTGACTAGGACAAGTTCCTCAAACCATATGATTGTGGTAAGTTCCTGAACCCAAATACGTGGTGAGTTTGATGAACAGTGAGTATGGATAGAGTTAAGTAGTCAGGTTAAGGCTATACTAGATATAGTTATTAAGCTGGAAAAGAATGTGGAGGAAAAATTTGAGGTGTTTTGAGGTTTTAGGATATTCCAAATCCTCTAGCTATGCTAGACTTTGAAATTTTTAAAATCGTGCTAAATTCGCACTGTTGTGCTTTTGAAAAGACAAATGTATTTTTAGAAATCATTAATGCACTTAGTGCAAAGATGATAAACGATGGAGTCATCAATGCAGAATAACCTAGTGTTGGATGTATTTTTAAGCCCACTATGGTATGATGTAATATGACAAAGTCAAAATAATTTTCAGTATTTTGAAACGTTTAAAGAAGAGTCTATGCTAATTGTTTCGGCTAGACAAATTGATTTGAAAATATCAAAATGTATTTATAAAATCAT
Source organism: Hedera helix (assembly GCA_947179155.2). Lineage (NCBI taxonomy): Eukaryota > Viridiplantae > Streptophyta > Magnoliopsida > Apiales > Araliaceae > Hedera > Hedera helix. The sequence goes on along the minus strand of OX359284.1, from coordinate 3,185,557 downwards.
CACACGCCATTAAAGCCATGGTGCAGAGATGAAAAAGACGGAATCCTCAACGCACTGTTGCAACGGTGCGGTATCATGAAGTCCTATAAATGAATTTTAGTTACTTTAACTAATCTGAAATGATTTTTGAGTCGTAATATACGAACAGTTCAATGATGTGAGTCTATGTCATTTATTTTGACTGGACACTTTTTGGTCAGAAATGACTCAAGTTTTATTTTCCAATCCAACTTATGCTGGAGCGGAATTTTGTAGTAAGTCTGAGGTGAACAACCCCATAATGGGGGATATGTCAGAGCCATGAATAAAGAACCCGCGAGGGGGCGCCCAACAGTGGTGGCATGCTGATATGGGTTGGTAAATCCAAAGAGTTCGACCCCGAGAGAAGTCGTTGTGCACAGCGCTAGAGTACGATAGGCTGATCACCTAGCGTACGAAACCATTGTGGTATGTTTTCAGTCTTTGTGATTGATAAACATTCTCGCAGTATGTTCACAGTCTTTATGACTCCTCAGAATAGTATGAAAGTTTTAATGAATATTTTGATTTTCAATTTATTCTTTTGTAAGATATTGATTTTCAATTTATTCTTCTGCAAGATATTCCATTGTTCTGGAATTGTGAAAAGTATGAACTTCCTAGAAAAGGGTGGTCATAGAATTTGATGAGTAAAGAGATATTCTCAGTGATGAAAAACTGGTAGAAATGAGTATGATGAAATTTCGGGGACGAAATTCTTATAAGAAGGGGTGAATGTAATATCCCAGTTAATTTCAAGATTTTAAATAATATCTTAATTGATTTTATTAAAGGTTAAGGTTTAAACCTAGAAGGTGAGAAGTGAGATGTGTAGAATTTGGGTAAACATTTTTTTTTTAACATAATGTATTTGTTAGAAATTAAATGTGAGAATATTGTAAGGATGCATATAGAGAATTTATTAAAGAAATAAATTCAATTGAGAAGTGAATACGGTTATAAGGATATATATACATAGTTATATATTCCTAGAGTTGTGCTTGTTAGCCAAATACGAAGATGAGTAAATTTAATACTCAATTAAGCTAATAAATTAATTAGTTTAAATATAAAGTCATGAAATATAATTAATTATATTAATTATATTAGTTATGAGTTAAAGTTGTGGAAAATTTAGAATGATTGTCTAGAATGACAATATTAAGAAGTTAATTAATTAAGTAATTAACTTAATTATTAAGTTGTGGTATAGAGCCCAATATTGATTTAATTGACTAGTACAATGAAATGGTGTAGCAAGCCCAATGGTAATGTAGAGAAGTCCAATGATGGGATTTAATTTTCAAGCCCAATGATCTAATTAAATTGTGTCAAACCTTAGCTCAATGAATTAATTATGGTAGCCCAACTTAGAGTTTAATTGTTTTAATTGTTGGGAGCCCTAAAGGAATTAATCTAGTAGATTAATATTTAAGGAAATTAAAGTGTGAATTGGATTATATAATTTGTCCGAGGAAGTTATTGAATTAAGTTTAATTAAGGAAGTCCGGTTAATAGATTTATTAAATTAATGGACTAACCTAAGATTATTTGGGAGAAACCCTAATCAAATATTCAATTAGTATTGAATATGGCAAATCCAATTGGATTACATAAATTAAATTTAATTTGATTATTAAATTGTTTATTAATTATTTAAACAAGCCAATTAATTAAATTAAGTGACGGACTTGTGGAAAATTATATATGATTGGGTATTTTATTAATCTAGCCCAATGTTTTAATTAATTGGGAGCCTAGTAAATTAATTTAGTAGCCCAACATTTCAATGGATCAAAGGAGTATCCATGGCCCAAATGATTAAATTCCAAAGCCCAAATATTGACCCATTGATAAATTAGCTTCTAGAAGGTTATTTTCTCCAATTAGGTAATAAAAATAAATGAAATTTGGTCAATTTATGGGGCATGACTGGTGGATTTGATGGTGGAGTGCTTGGACTCCAAAATTTTATTAATTTGAATTGTTGACATAGAGTATGGAACACTCAAGGCTTTGTGCTAGCAATTTGGAAAATGGTTGACATCCATTATATAGATATATGTGTTATATGTATAAATCTATACTACTATAAATAGCATATCAAGTCTTCATTTGTGAGGGTTCCAAAAATATTGCTAGAGAGCTTTTATTATGTGTTAGTAAATTCTAGAGAGTTAACTCGGTGAGTTAAAGAAAAAGGGTAGTGAGTTAGTGAGTTCTTTAGTGAGTTACTACCGAGTCAAGTGAGCCAAGTCTAATTCTTCAAGAGGAGTGTGCTTGGATGTCATCTAACTCCATCATCTATCTTTGGAAGGAGAGAAAAGTAGCTCATAAGTCTAGAAGGTATAACACTAACCCTAAACCCTAGTTTTGAAGTTCATTATATTTTATATTGAATATTTATGGTAGAAAAGTTATTCTCAAGCTCTAAATGTTTAGATCCATGCTAGATTGGTAGATCTAGGGTCACATGGGTTTTACATGAATATCTATGGGTGTTGGTGTTGAAAAGTTTAGCAAAATGTATGAAAACGATTTTTACCGACGAAACCTTAAACGAACGTGTGATTCGGAGCTTTATATTTTGAAACCTAAAAGTTAAGTATGAGATTTTCTTCTTTGATATGGTAAATATATAAGTTAAGAACAAAACCTAGTTGGTATAATGTTCATGTGAGTTGTTATGGTTAAGATATGATTTTTAAAAACCAAGGATTGTGAAGTTAGTTTTCACTTTTCCCTTGTGAGCGATTTTAAGCATAGATCCATTTGGAATTTGGATTTGTGATATAAAGAGAAGTTGTAGAGGGGGAAATTCTAATGAGAATGGACTCAAGAATCACCCCAAAATGTTTTAAAATGAAGAAGTTATGCAAGATTTAATCAAAGGAGCAAAAGTTGAAAAATCAGAAAATGGCAATTCTGCAGTTTCTGCAAGAGGAGGGCCGGGGCCCTTGTTTCCTTTGTAAAAGGAGGGCCGGGGCCCTTGGTCACTGTTCACGGCCAGTGAGTTTTCCGTTCCGGGTCGGGTCGGGCCATTCGGGTCGGGTCGGTTCGGGTCTTTTAAGTCCAAAATTGATAAAATTGCTTAAAAATTAATATAATTAATTTGGGACCCAACTTTAATAATTATTTATTATTTATAATAAATAATAAATAAAGTAAATAAAAACTATTATTATAATTAATTATTATTTAAAGGATATTAAATGGTAATTAAAGAAAGATGAAGTTAATAAGGTAATTATTTATTATTTTAATAAATAAGGATAATTAGTTAATTATTATTTAAATGATATTAAATAATAATTAAAGGGAGATAAAGTGAATAAAATGATCATTTGTTATTTAATGAATATTAAATAATAAATGAGATTAATTAACTAAGAGATTATTATTTAAATAATCATTAAAGGATTTGAGCATTGTTAAAATATTATTAAATGGTTAATAATATTAATAAGTGATTAAAATATTATTAAATGGTTAATAATATTAATAAGTTGTTAAAATATTATTAAATGGTTAATAATATTAATAAGTGATTAAAATATTATTAAATGATTAATAATATTAATAAGTGGGTAAAATATTATTAAATGGTTAATAATATTAATAAGTGATTAAAATATTATTAAAAGGTTAATAATATTAATAAGTGATTAAAATATTATTAAATGGTTAATAATATTAGTAAGTGATTAAAATATTATTAAATGATTAATAATATTAATAAGTGGGTAAAATATTGTTAAATGGTTAATAATATTAATAAGTGATTAAAATATTATTAAATGATTAATAATATTAATAAGTGGTTAAAATATTATTAAGTTATTAATAATATTAATAAATGATTAAAATATTATTAAATTATTAATAATATTAATAAGTGATTAAAATATTATTAAAGAGTTAATAATATTTGATTGTAGTTATATATTATCAAAGGTAGATAATATTTTGAGATATTTGGTACATTATTAAATGTCCAAATCATTAAGTTGCGTAAAGAAGAAAGTTTAATTGAATTAAACCAAGGTAAGAGTCCATTGGTGATTAAATATTAGACAACTTATAAAATATAGGTTGTATGAAGAACGCAAGGTATTGGTGAAAGATGGTTAAGCGTATCCGATATGTCCAACTAGGTTTGGGCTAGGGGTTTTGTCCGGAACTTAAGGGTTCGTTTGTCGGACATCTTAAGAGTTAATAATTTAAAGTTAGAGTCTTATATAAAGGCTAAGTAATAGTCATTATATCTAATGATTATTTCAATTTGTTTCCTATATAAATTGTAGGTTGAACGCAAGACGCAAATAAGCGTAACTGGTATAAGCGAACCAGGCAAGTTTTTCAGAATGTGTTGCATTATGTGCATGATTTATAAGTTTATTATTAAACTGTGAGGTGCTCATACGTAGTTATGTGCAAAGATGTTTTAATGTGCCTTTGTGAAACAAGATGACTTGAACTGTTAATATGTGGTAGTTGATTTAAGACAATTGTTCTCATTGCACTGTATGTCATGATAGATACTAGACATGAAGCGTAGATTAAATGCGAGGCATGTTATGCATGAAATATGTATGTACTGCAAAGCATAGTATGCATGAAGCATGAAGCATGATTGAACTGTTTTACGTGTTATGTGAAACTGTTAGACTTGCTGGGCCGTCGTGCTCACCCTTGCTTAAAACAAAACATTACAGAGTAGCTTGAAGAAGCCGATTACTTCGGTAGAGGCAAAGATGAAGATTGACTAACGAGTCATCAAGATTGAAGCGTATGTGCTTTCATAGTAAAACCTTGGGGTAGATTACTTCATTTACTTGTGTAAGTATATATGAAGAGTTTATGTTTTGTTGTGTTATAGATTAGCAAACTTAAAATGTTAAGAGAACATTTACATATTATTTTTAATATCATTTTCAGACGTTGTCCTTTATGTATAAGGATAATAGGATGGTGTGATTGAGTCATTATACATATGATCTCAAAGTGGTAATAGGATTTTAAAGATTGCGATTCTGGAATAGAAAGAGATGATGTAAAATTGTAAATAAATGATTATTTAGCAATTATAATATTGTTGTAATTCATGAACAATAAAGAAAAGTAGTACTAGTGTTGAACCGGATCCGAAGTTAAAGGAACCCGGATTTGGGGTCGTCACAGCTTTAATTAATTATACCATTGCTTTAATTCTCTAATTAAATATACGCACAAACAAGTACATCTATTTTATTATCTAATGCACAATTTATTAGTACAAAAATTTTAAATTCATTGCTAATTATATATTAATTATAAGTACAATGTATAATGAAATTCGTGGTCATTACAAATGTTATGTCGTAAAATACAAAAAAGTCAAAATGACAAAAAAAAAATTATTTTGAGAATCGTGTTTTTCTCAATTTTATTGCATATTATGCATCTATATTCCGTTTAAACATTATTTTGTGAAATGTGAAAAGTCCTAAAAAGATACAAGGCGAATTTCACACACATTAATTTCTAGATTATAACCTTTAGGGTTTATGTTTTAAGCCTAATTAGTTTTTTTTTAGATTTTATCAAGCATTAAAGTTACATACTTGATCCAAAACACAAAATTTAACATACAAAATACTCATAACACATATTTATGCATAGTTCAATTATAACACATAGATTAGGTTAAAAGTTTAACCTCTATTCATCTACGATTTGCAATTACAAGCTATATTTACTCTAATGTATACTCGAGAAATTAAATTCTTAAGTATTCTTTTCATAAAACTAGGTTTTAATTCTTAATCTTTAATTTAATCTTTCTAGATCATTTTTAATAACTTCATAACTATTTGGAATATTACATATATAATTATATAATATAATATATTATTTTATTATTTTTATTTTCTTGAACAATGCGCGCGCGCGCGCGCACACTCACACACACACACATATATATATATCAACTAACATCCTCTTTACATATTGGACTAATCCAATTAATGTTTATTAGACTACTAGTTAAGTTTAATTTGGGCCATACTCAATTTATATTTAGGCTAATTAATTAATTCTAGTAATTCATACATACATGGACTTTAATTTTCTAACATATTGGACCATGTCACATTAATTCATGTGACTTCCTAATATTTACATTGGGCTTAATTTAATTACCTTCATTAGTCCGTGACATTATTTAATCATCTCACAATTAATTCAATTAATTAATTAATTGATCCATCTTATTCATTATGCCACGCAATGCATATTACATAAGCTTAAATTAATTATAATTTAAGTTCACCATCATCATCACTTAATTTATTAATTATCACATATTTAATTCAATTTAAATTGAATTATTAATGCTCATAACATAACACATAAATGTATGTGCAAACAAATAATTTTTAAAATATTCTTATTTTTTATTAATAATAATAGTACATTTTTCTTAGTTATTACAGAGACTTCAAACCCTAACCCAGATCTATTAGAGACCACATTCTGACTAGTGATCAGACTGTCCATAGATAAGGTAGATCTATTTCACATATAGATTATTTTTTTCTAATTCTTGTATCTTAGAGACTTAAGTGGACTCTCCCTGTGCATTAGTGTCAGTTATCTATCTCAATTTATTATTCTCAACTTCAAGTTTGGATAGAGAGACAATGTTTTGTAAAGCTGCTTCCAACTTTTCTTGCACTTTTTCTTTTTTCTTTTGAAGAAGAGAATAATCTTTTGGTAGAACTCTGAATCACTTCATGTATTGATGCAAATCAAATGTTATATCAAGCAATACAATTCTTAGATCATCAATACCAACATTAGGAGAGTTGAAATCAAATACCTCATTTATGTCTATCTCTCTACGATCAACAGGTCTACTGGTGCTCTCATCTATAGCTATTAGGCATAGATTTTCTACTTGAGGTTCTTCATCATCCCTTGATTCTGTATTGGTGTCATGTTCACAATCACTCTATGAACTCTCTACAACAAATCCTTTGCCTTTTTTGTGTTGCTTCTTATAGCTGTTGAATTCTTTTTTTGAATGGATTTTCCTTTTATCTTTCTTTAACTCTTCCCTTAAAGTCTTGTTGCATTCAACAATGAAATGACCCGGCTTCTTACAATTGTAATAGAGATCCTTTTTTTGATCTATGTTGTTGTTTTCTTTATTGATGTGATTCCACCTAAGCCTTCTGTTGTAGTTCTTCCTCGTGAACTTTCTTAACCTTTTTGCTAAGAGAGTAACATCCTCATCATCACTTTTTTTTCATTTTTCTCATTAGATTCCTCTTCAGCTATGAATTTAGATAGAGCTTTAGTAGCCTTAAGAGTTGCACCTTTATCTTTCTTCTTTCCTTCAAAGATTGTTTCTGCTCTTTGATTTAGCTCCAGCTTATATGTAAGTAGATTTTCATAGAGCTTCTGAATAGTCATCTCATGTAGATTCTTGGATTCTCTTATTGCTATTATTTTTGCATCTCATTTGCTTGATAGTGCTTTCATAAACTTTATGTTAAGGTATTTATTGGGATAAACCTTAATATAAGCTCTTAAGCCATTGAGGAGAATGTTGAACCTTTCATAAGTTATTGTGATGTTCTCTCCAGATATATGATTGAACATTTCGTATTGTTGAGTCAACAAAGACTGATTGTTTTCCCTTACTTCTTCTTCAGTGCCTTCATGCATTACAAGCAGAGTTTCCCAAACTTCCTTAGTTGTAGTGAAGTTCACTATATTTTCGAAGAGTTCATCTTCAAAAGCCATGAACAGGATGTTCTTAGCACGCTTATCTAGTTGTACTAACTTCTTCTCATTTTTAGTACATTCTGTTCTATGCTTGACTGCCATTTTTATCTGTATCTTCAGGAGTTAGAGCTAGCTTGGTAGGTACATAAGGACCATTTATAACAGTACTGAACAACTCATCATCAATTGCATCCATGTAGGCTTGCATACGAACTTTTCAATTAGCAAACTTATCTCTATTAAGGATTGGTTGCTTGTTTCCACCTCCAAGCTCAGAACTAGTTTTGTTCAGTACCATAAATCTACTTAAGTTGTTAAGCTATATATTCAAGAGAACCAACGACTCTTATACCAATTGTTGTATCCCAGAGACACAAAAAAGATCTAAAATGAGGGGGATTGAATAGGTCTTTTCAAAAAATTGTAGGTTAATTTTGAGTAAAAATTAATTGATGATTTGTAAATTAAGGTCAATTAAGCACATCGGTATTTAAACCCCCCCCCCCCCCCCCCCCCCCCCCCGTTTAACGTATAAATTTTTTGTTAAATAGAGTTATAAGATTTAGAACTAGAACATGTAAAGCCCACACACTATCTTAAGTAAATACAGTGTATAAAGTAAATGAGACATTAATTTTTAAGTGGTTCAGATATGTCAAAACTCCTACTCTATTCTTCTACTCCATGAGCAGGGAATCCACTAAAGATATTTCTCACTAGGATCAGCTACAACTGAACCGCTAAGGTTCCTTCGAGTCACTCAATTTCGGAACACCTAGACACTTAGTCCATTCGAGTCACTTAGTCTCAGAACACTTGGACACTTAGTCCCTTCGAGTCACTTAGTCTCGAAACAATGTCACTCAGGCAATTCATAGTAGTTGATTTGAAGTTAAGAGTTGCTGCTAAGTTGGCAATACGACTATGTTCTCAGGTACTTAGCAACTTGAATAAGATGTTTAACTTTTTCGTAGAGTAAGTTTTGGGCATTGCAGAATTTCAATTTTCGATCAGTATCTCATCTCTATTAAGTTTTGAATTCTACTATTCCTTTTATAGATTTCTTGAAATCTTCTCGTTGTAAGATAGTCGTTGTTCATTTATTGCCTTAATTCTTGTGATATCTGCAATGAGCATTCTAGTATTTTAGGCAAAACTTCTTTTTACTATGTCAGCTTATCAGATTTCCAAATATAGTAATTCTTTCACTGGGCTTTCAACATCAACTAGCCAGTAGACACAGGCATTTCTGAACTTTAGATTTTAACTTTGACTTGGAAATATTTTACATCGAGCCTTTCAACCCATGATGTTTCCATTGTCAGTATTATGACAGCTTTTACTCTACGAACTGAACTGATTGTATAGCATATATAGTGTAATTAAATCTTCCATACGAACCAGCTTTTACTATACGATTTTGCTTTAGCAATACGATTTAATTCTTTTAATAAGATCTTAAACTTTTTATGCGATCTTGATGTAGCAATACGTTTCTGAGCTTGCAATGCGATTCTGATGTATCAATACAATTCTAAACTTGCAATGCGATTCTATTGTTACAATACGATTTTGAACTTGGCTTTCTGATCTGATCTTCAAATATTAACTTTTTATACAACACTTTTTCTTAGAAAATCAACATAACAAATTTGATCTTTTCTAAACTAAGTCATTGTACAATACAAATCGAGTAAGGACTTTATAAAAGCTATCTTTACAAATATACATTAAGCATTGATCATATCATGTCATCATTATTATATTATCATCAAATTTAATCATGCAGACACTAACATTATATATGGACTACGTTTGTCGTTACTAAGGTTATTTATGAGGGATTATATAATTTCATGATAAATGTGAGATTAATAGTCTTGTATTTTAAGTTATCAAATAACTTTATGAAACTAATAGTCCATTCTTAAAGAATTAAATAGTCTGAAGTAGTGTTAAACTAAGACAAATAATCTAATCCCAAATATACTTTTTACAAACAAACGTGACCCTAGTGTTATAAATCATGACCTTAATATATAGCACTAGGAAAATTAAAATTTATGTTTATAATTAGGCACTTGATATTAGACCACAAAATTATTTCCTTCTCAAGTTGCTCTACGATTATTTTGCTTGAATTTGGAGCTTAAAAACTCCTTAACATGAGATAGAATAGAAGTACGTGTTCCATCTAGAACAATGACATCCACATAAACCAACAATGTAGTAAAAGAGTCTTTATGAGTCAAAATACAGAGAGAATAATCTAATTTTGATTAAACAAATCCAAATTCTACCAATACTGTAGAGAATTTGGTGAACCATTGCCTTGGAGCTTGCTTTAAACCATACAGAGATTGCACCAATTTGAAAACTAGAGGACCACTGGTAGAACAAGTAGAATGAACCTTGAATCCTAGGGAAAGTTGCATGTAAACATCTTTCAACACATAACTCAACTTGTTTGTTTGTTTGAGTTAAATGCATGTTTATTTGGTTGGTTGGTTGTTTTGATTGTTTATTTGTTAGGTGGGAGAAGTTGCATATAAACAACTTGTTTTTTTGTTTGAGTTAAATGCATATTGACATAGGCCTGTGGAATTCTAGCACTTTTATACTAATCTGGGTAACTATTTAGTTGAAAAATAGTATCACTGGAATGATTGTTGCTCTTGCAATGAGTACAAAACTGGTTCTTAAAGCCACTAGCATTGTTACCAGTGTTGTTAGCACCATCAGAATGTCCAGAATTATGAGATTTATATGGTTTGTAAGGAGCAATTCTTGCTAACAATGTAGTTGCAGTACCAGAATCTAACACATAACTTGTATTAGTACATTATCTCTATTTTTCCTGTTGAGCCAAAAGAGTTTAAGTTTGATTTAATTCTAACAGTGGTTGTATAATTAAGATTTGTCCTTTAATATTAGTAAACCTGTCATTTAGTCCCATGGGAAACTGAGGAACCTTTTGAATTTTGGCATGTTCCTCCAGTTTCTTAGTAGCACCACATACATAGTGATAAATGCATCTAGGTAAGTTAGCTAAGTTCACATGTTCATCATACAAACTTCTAAACTTGGTAAAATAAGTAGCTACACTCAAAGAACCTTGAATGAGATAAGATAAGTCCTTTTTCACTTTGTACATTTTAGGTATATTGTTATGAGTAAATCTAGACTGCAAATCTTCCCAAATTTCTTGTGTAGTACCAAAGTATACAGTACTAGACTCTATCTCTGGTGAAATAGAGTTAAGCAACCATAAAGTGGCCATATTATTACAACGATTCCACAAATTCAAATAAGTTGAGGTAAAATTATGTTTAGCACATATTCCATTTATCATGCCTAATTTTATCTTAGGAGATAATGCTATTGTTATTACTTTCTTCCACTGGTTAAAATTGTCACTAGTAAGAGTTTGATTCACAAGATTAAGACTTGGAAGATCATTAGGATGTAAATACAATAGATGAAATGAATCCAATTGTATAGTAGAAATATTTGTATATGGATCCACATCAGTATTTTGTGAATTAGTTTCATGAGCTCCAGTAGCAGCATGAACACATGAAGGTTGATGTACTAACATGACTGAAGAGACAAAAATATCTCAATTTGAATCAAAGAATTGCAAAAAATTGCACAAAAGAAGTAAATTGATGATCAGAAATTACTTAAATCTATGAAAGAGTAACGAAAATGAAGGATTTTGATAATTGAAACTTCGATTGAGAGGATCGAGTAATTAAAACTCTAGAAACTTCGATCGAATAATTGAAAGACTAGATTATTGGCTCTAATACCATGTTAAGATATATAACGGAAGGAGAAAGTTCAATTGTATTAACTTTAACTTTAATTATTACAGATAATATTTTATTTATAGACAATAGCATCTTACAAGATAAATTATTTACAAGATAAGCCAGTGCTAATTACAAAAATACCATTATACTAATAACAAATATGTTACTTTACGATTTTTAATAACAAATTAACACTTTATAATTCTAGTATTAAACAACTCTACGATCTCAAGTTACTTTACGCTCTGATTTTTCTTCACTGTTGCTCAGAGAATCAAGATATTATTCGTTGTTGCTCATTTGTTTTATATCTTCTTTCATATAACAAACGTGATTCACGTGCTTTTCATTCTCGAATCTGATGCATTTGGTGCTCAATAATTTCTCCATTATTTTTGTTGAACTCCTCCGAGAAAACATCACATATAACTTGTCACGGCCGCACCTCCAAAAAGCAATAAGCAAGGCGATTTTCACATGTTGTTTGGAGTGCCCTCCGTGGGTCTCTTTGTAAATTGTAGTCCTTGGATTCACTGAATGCTCTGCTCCACCATCCCCTTCTTCTTACCTACCAATATATATATATTTATTATGAGAAATTGGGGTTCAATAATTTATTCCAAAAATGTATGAATCCTAAAATATAAAAGTATGTACCAAGTACAAAGTGTGAATACCACTAATTATGAGTATATTTTTCCTTATTAGTAAAGTTGCTCGAGGTCGAAAAATTTGAATATAATGTAGAACGTCTGGTTGAATGGTAGAAAAATTTATGAATTTATCAAAAATTAATAGTCGTTGTCTGAACACACGCGTCACAACCGATCAAAAAGAGGAGAGATCAACGATTGAATAAATTAATTGAGTAAATTTTTTTAAACAAATAATTGTCAATACAAAAAAAAAGGCATATTAGAATAGCAAAAATGATACTCTCTTTTGTTTTACAAAAAGAGTTCTATAAATATATAAAAAAATTATTTCACAAAAGAGTTCACTTTAGTGATAAATATATAAAATGAAATAATATATTCTTAATTTCTTAACATAATTTCATTATAATGGAAACAAAATTATATATTCAATGCTTGTAATTTTTATAAAAATAGGAATCTCTGCTAGCCAACCATTAACGATAATATAAATGTATTGTAAAAGATCAATAATACCATTAAATAAAAAGAACTTAAAAATGTGAGCCAACAGTTCGCGTGGGGCCATATTTCAAACTTCCGAATGCTATAAAAGCAATTGCTGCTCCATGTTCATTCCTCATTATTATCTTAGAAATTCTCACCACCAACTGCAAATCAAGCAGGCTTATTCAAGTAAGGCAAATTCGTTTCAAAAATCTCATAGTTCTTTGTGTTTTTTTTCAATTGATTGATTTAGATCTGTTCATTTTTATCAAATTTTGCTGGTCGAAACAGATACATATAGATATATAGAGAGAGAGAGAATGGGAAGTTTGGGGGCGATTCTGAAGCATCCAGACGATTTCTATCCATTGTTGAAGCTCAAAATTGCGGCAAGGCATGCAGAGAAACAGATCCCTCCGGAGCCACACTGGGCCTTCTGTTACTCTATGCTTCATAAGGTTTCTCGAAGCTTCGGCCTCGTCATTCAACAGCTCGGCCCTCAGCTTCGCGATGCTGTAAGTTTCAATCATTCCACATTTTGTGCAAATAAATTGATATAAATTCTATATGAATGTATTTATGTATATATATATGTGTGTGTGTGTGAGTGTTGATTCATATAGCTTGAGTCAGAGTCGAAGCGTGACGGAATCATTAAACTAGACTCAAAAGATTTGCTATACTCTATCTAACACGTATATGTATGTATGGATGTATGTATCTAATTATCTATGTAGGTAAGGTGTAATTGAGACTACTAGAGAATATAATCTTGACTCATTGAGGTATGGAGCTCATTCCAGAGTGTCAAGCTTGATTAATCTAGCTCACGAGTATTTGTGTGTATCTGATATTACTAATGTAGATTATATTTTTTATACTTTTATGTACATATATAAGTTCTAATACATTTTTTTGATAAGCATGCAAATATTTTTATATGTATATTGACGTATATAGTAATATATGTACATTGATTTATATTGCTTAAGTGGATTCATAACCTAGCATTGTAAATGGAGAAGGATGCATTCAGCAATTGTTGGAAATTAGTTGAGGAGTAATAATCAGAATATACTTGTTAAACACAGAGATCTAATAAGCACGCACACAAGTGGTGTGAAGCCACAAGTTTCATTCAACATTTTTGTATTGAGTAGAATTTGTGTATATATGTGTTTATTTTATGTATGAATTTATTTTTCGTGCTACAATATACTCTAATTGCCCGTGAAAATAATTCTCATGCAGGTATGCATTTTTTATTTGGTTCTTCGAGCACTTGACACTGTTGGTATGTTCCATTACCTTTGGTCTTATGTTTTTCTTTATGGGCATTTCAATTAAATGCCTAATTATTGTAGTTTGCCGTTTATTTTAAAGTTGGATTTATTTAGCATGTCCACACCAGATTATGCTTAAATGTTAGATCGTTGTATTTATTCATGTTAATATCTAAATATAAATAAATATTTTTCTGCCATTGAAATCTCAGTTGGTTATGGAATGAAGATATGCCTATCATATTACTTTTTCTATTTGTCTCTATATGGCTCATATTAATATATATAGTGTTCTTAATATTGTCCGTTAAAACGTAAGTACGTGGTCCATCTATCTACCAAGGTCTGAAGTTCTCAGCTCAAGGGTGTTTAGTATGTGAAGAATTGCTTGCTGAAAAGTGATTATTCTCTAACTTATCCTCTGCAATCTCTGTAGTGGTCATTCATGGCATGTTTATTACATGCTGTATGTATAAGTCTCTCATACATTCTGTATGTATAAGTTAATCTCTTGTGCAATTCCTCCTTTATTCCATATGGATTAGCTTTGTAGAAGTGTCATTTGCTGCCTAACTAGTGTTTCCATTTAATTTTATACTCATTTATATTATCATTGATGAATTCTCATCCTCTTTTAATTACTTTTTGTGCTTTTTCCCTTTGGGACAGAGGATGACACAAGCATATCTACAGAGGTTAAAGTACCAATATTGATAGCTTTTCATCGCCACATATATGATAACGACTGGCACTTTGCATGTTAGTTTTTTACTCTCCCACCTTTTGTTAGTTTTGCCATTATTCATATTTGTCAATTGATTCATTCCCTAAGTCTACATAACAATGGTCTTTATATGATATTTTATGTTTAAAGACTTAACTTCGATACATATAACGCTTTCAATTCTCTATTCAAAGACTTTTGATTGCTGCTCATTGGGTTAAATAATCAAAAACATAATTCTTTATTGCTAATTTGGTTATACGTGGCTAGGCCACTTAAGAGTTACCATCCTCATGTTTTATGAATTTTAGGAAATTTACTTAAATCATTTCAAATTTGGAAGTGAAAAACATTGGCTGAACCAGTTCCTTCCTATTTTTCCTTTAGAAAAGCAAAAAACACAACAGAATATATACTTCTCCTGCTTCCCCCTTGCTTCATGTGAGTTATCAAGATATATACCAAGATTACCCGAAGGAAAAGGGAAAAGAAGTGATAGTCTAGCCACCCCACCACCACAAACAACATCCCACAAAGGAAAAGAAAAAAAAATAAAAAATAAATAAATAAAAATATATATATATATATATATATATATATATATATATATATATATATATATATATATATATATATATATATATGTATGTATGTATAAACTCCACAAGTCAAATCTAAAATTTGTAGCACTTTTGTTCAGTATGTATCCTCATCAGAATCACATTGGATGCATCCAGACTTTCCATTAGTGCTTCACTTTCTTATCTAGGAGCTCAGGGGTGTAAGACTTATGCCTCACAAGGGTATCTATTTATTTATACTGGATAGCATGTTATGTGGAATCTGTATTTGGTGCCTTGTTTGTTAATCTTATTTATTACTTTGTCTCAAGGTGGTACAAAGGAATACAAAGTTCTCATGGATGAGTTCCATCATGTTTCTAATGCTTTTCTGGAGCTTGGAAGCGGGTACCTTCTTGCCCAGAAATTATTTCTTACTGATATTGTGAATTAAATGCTGTGAAGTTACACGACCCTTTTCTTATTGTTAGTTTATAAGTCTATCCAAGAGTTTCTATTGATTGGAATAGCGGGATGCCATGTATGGAAGCTAACATCTGCACATATGCCCCAAAATGTTCCTAGATTCATAATTCATTTAGAGATAGAGTAGCGTATAAGTTATTATGCTTGCACATCCATCATCGGTACAATTATTCCATTAGTTACGTATATGATCAACCGAAGGGCCACTGTAGTACTAATCAAAAAGGCAGTGCAGATAAAAGTTGAGTTATCTGTAAGCTAGTTGTCTTGGAAATTATTAACAAAACATAATCTTGATCTCAGATAGGTCGTCTAAAAGGATAATGCACAATCATATTCCTGTTGTTGAATCTTTCCAAGTGACTATTTCCTTTGTACATAAGACTCTGTGAAAACTAATAATTGCATACTAAAATCAGTGCGTATACTTGGATGCTTTAGATTCCTGTAACATCAAGAAGACATTTCAAGCAGAGTTAGAGAAAGTATACAATTTCATTATATAAATAGACGCAAGCAAGGAATACTCGGAGCAATATTCTTTGGTTCTGTCTTTTGGGGATATGTATAAAATTCTTAATGCAACTATAACTGTCGATACTCAAGTGTTATTTGTTGTAATTGTTAAAAGGATAATCATGTACTTTTGGACGTCTATACCCTGCACAAGTCGCTCTCTGATTGCTATTTTTGATTGATTATGTTCAACTTCTGCAGCCATGATCCCACATTCCTTGATGATTCACTTTGTGTATCTTGAATTGGTTGACAGAGAACCTATTTGTAGAATGATTAATCTTATGGATGATTCCTTTTTCCTTAATCTAGATCAGGGGGAGATAACTCACTTCTCTTTCATGAGTTGTAATTGACCTTGTTTGTCATTGCTGTTGCAGAACGCTAATATTTAGAAGTCTTACCGTTATGCTATTACTATAGCTTTCTAAATTATAATGCTCGCAACCTGGTGGGTATCGTGTTTGAGGCACTCTCTAAAATCTTAAAATTTCCTCCAGGCCTTCAAGTTTATATTTGGCCCAAGTGAAAATTTTATACTTATGACTTGTATAAATGGTTCGCTGGTGTCCAAAAGTGTTTCTTATCTAGAATGTAAGTATGATTCATAGTTCTGGTCTGTATGTATTTTTGTTTGGATTGTAACATACATTACTCCTATTCTACAGTTACAAGGAGGCAATAGAGGATATTACAATGAGAATGGGTGCAGGAATGGCAAAATTTATATGCAAGGAGGTAAATAATTACTACCATGAAAGACTCTATGAGACAGATATTATCTACTGTTGTTATTCTTATCACAGCAATTGATGTGTTGGTTTTAGTTTTAGTGGATGTAGTTGATGAAGCCAAGTTAAATCTTCAGGGATCTATTTTTTGCTGCCTAAGGTCTTTTGTTATGTTTCCCATCTTATGTATATTCATGATCAGATGATAAAGTATATTATCTAAAAAATACTTATATAAGTAATTGGTCACGGAAAAATTGAGGATGAATAAACCCTTCTAGCTTCTCTCCTGAGAAACTGTATGTGTGTGTGCGTGTACATATAAATCTGTGTGTGTTCGTGCAGAAAGTGTCAAATATGACTGCCATATTTTTACAATATGGAAGTATCTTATCATAATGAATCGAAACCTACGACTCGGATCATTGGCAACATAATGTTTTTAAAGTTATGCAGGGCCCCTGCTGCTACATCTAAGCTGTAGATTACGTAGAATCCGAGGACAAGTTAATACTATGTTATATGTGCACTTACAAGTTCCTTGTCTTGCAGGTAGAGACAGTTGATGATTATGATGAATACTGTCACTATGTGGCAGGACTAGTTGGATTAGGGTTGTCAAAGCTCTTCCATGCCTCTGGGTTAGAAGATTTGGCTACAGATTCTCTGTCCAATTCAATGGGTTTATTTCTCCAGGTATTGTTTTCAATATGCATAGAAGGTGATGATTTGGTTTTGACTTCTTTTTGTGTGAATGTCTAGTCCTAACGTCGTATCTTGTCCATTCGCAGAAGACAAACATTATTCGAGATTATTTGGAGGACATAAATGAGATACCAAAGTCACGCATGTTTTGGCCTCGCCAGATTTGGAGTAAATATGTTGATAAACTTGAGGTTTTATCTCTTTCAAGTAGTTGATATAATCATGAACAACGCAAATAAATGGATTGTTAAAAACTAATTTTTTGGCTCATTTATTTATCGCATATTCATTGGTATTATGCGACTCAGGACTTCAAATATGAGGTAAATTCGGGGAAGGCAGTGCAGTGCCTAAATGATATGGTTACAAATGCTTTGCTTCATGTGGAAGATTGCCTAAAGTACATGTCTGATTTGCGAGATCCTGGTATCTTCCGGTTTTGTGCAATTCCACAGGTATATTATTATGCCCTTTTATCTTTAAAAATTTATTAGGAGGCTTTCAGGGTATAAGAACTGTCATGTTGCACTTTCTAATTTCTTAGCCACTATAGTGTAAGACCTCTGTTGAAGTAGTTTATAGAATGTCCAGTGTCCAGTCTATCTCTCTCTCTCTCTCTCTCTCTCTCTCTCACTCATATATATATGTAACTTCTCTTTTTGGACAAAAACTCTTCAGTCTTCATTTTTTCTAAGCTTTTTCTATTTTATCATTTGAACTCTGTAAATTTTAGTTATATGCAATTTTGAGTTTGAACTTTCATAAAATAAATATCCATGGATTAGTCAGCCCGCACCCAGCCATGAGCCATGTACCATGTTGTATGATATATTTATCAGATTCAGATATGTGAATGAATTAGTCAGTAAAACATTATTTTCATGATTTACTGCATTTATGTTCAATCATGCCATTGAAATATTCGTGCCTTTATGTAAACATGAATCTGATTCAGTATAGCCTACTTTACAGATTATGGCAATTGGAACACTAGCTTTATGCTACAACAACATTCAAGTCTTCAGAGGGGTAGTGAAAATGAGACGTGGTAAGAATGTCTATTGAATGGCACTCCATGCCATGTCATATCGGAAATTATTTAGTCCATCTCTCAAATAGTCTTAATGTAATCATTTTTTACCCTCTAAATAACTGCAATGGTTGTGTCAATTTGAACACTGCATTATCAATTTCATTTCTATCTCCAGTACAAAAGATATGATGGATAAGAGTATTAAATTAGTCTTTATATGTCCTATGTGTTTTGGATTTGATAATATCCCTCACCCACATCCTCCCACCATGTATATGACGTGAATAGGTAATATTTACATCCATCAAATATATGTGGGATGCAATTAGTCTAATATCTATGTAATGAAAAACCAGATGCTGTTATTGAGCAACACCCATCCTCGTCTCTCATTGAGCAACATCAGGTTCAAAACATGTTTGGCAATTTTATATTCCTTCGTTGGTTTGGGCTATTTGATCACTAGAATATGAAGAATAGTGGTTCACTAGGACAATCCTATTTCAAATATGCATTTCTTCCTTCTCGAAATATGAAGATTCATATTTTGTTTGTTATCCGACTATTCATCGACCTCCATATCTTTGCTATATTAATCTGTTATAACTTGGAATATTGAAAATCATTTCTTACCAGTTTATGCGACTCCATGTTGTCTGAGCATAAAAACATCTATCTTAACATATGTGTGTGTGTATGTTGGTGTACATCTGTGCTCTAGAAGGATTTAGATAGCAGAATAAGAAACATTGAGGATTTGAGGTGTTGGTTAGTTGTTCTGTTGTTCATTTTTATATGTTTGTAGCGAACACAAGTGTAGTCCCTTTTTAGTGCTTATTCTCTATCTGTGGTTTCCTTCTAGGTCTTACTGCTAAAGTTATTGATCGAACAAACACAATGTCAGACGTATATGGTGCTTTCTTCGATTTTTCTTGTATGCTGAAGTCCAAGGTATTTTGATTCATATTATGCTGATAAAGTGTTTTGTTTTTCAATAAATGTATTCCACCATTGTAGTGTATGACTCAACATATCTGCTACTTCCAACTGCACAATATAGGTTTTTAGTTTTCAGATGAGCATGACAGACTGCACTCCAATCCCAGTATATAGGATCATTCTCACACAGCAAAACCTTTTCTCTAAGTTTATTTGCAGAAGTGCAGTTAATTTTATGAAAACAAAAGTATTTCCAAGTCTTTTAGAAATTTTGAAGTTTGATTTTGAATCATCATGGTTCGGTATCATACTGAAGCCAAGAACTTGTATAAATAAAATAAAAAAAGAGCAGAAACAAGATTCTCCAGGCATCTCTGCATGGGTTGTAAGTTGTGCACGTACGTTTTGCATTTGACATAATGATTGGAACTCTAGCTCATAGTAAAATACTGACACTCCCTCTCCAATAAAGGGCTTCTCTAAGATAAAAACATCTTAAAGCAAGACTTTCCTTTGCTCCCCACAGTAGGGTATTATTGAGTCACCTTCAGCCCACTTGCTTACTATAAAAAATGAAAAACAGAAGTAAACTGATAGGGCAAAATAGAAAACAAAAAGTTTTTAAATAAAAAAAAAATGAAAACTGACAAGGCAAAATAGAAAAGAAAAGGATTTTTGATTTTCGAGCGCCGGGGGGGGGGGGGGGGGGGGGGGGGGGGGGAGGTGGATACAGACATACAGTGCACTGTTCAACTTCAAGATTGGTTGAATGTGGCTGATGTCCCGATTCTCCTATTGTGCGACTTGTTTTTATTTAATGTGAAGATTTCTGGTGTTCACATGTTAATGAATTTCGAGTTGCTTCACCGACTGTAGGTTGACAACAATGATCCCAATGCTACAAAAACTTTGAGCAGGCTAGAAGCAATTCAGAAAACATGCAAAAATTCCGGAGCCCTGACCACTAAAAGGTATTGTTAAAATTTATAGCTTCCCTCTATGATTCTCCTTACCCCCTTGACTTGTATTATTGTCCCCGTGAAACATGATTTGTCAAGGTCTAACCCTTTTTGAGTTTGCAATAGGAAATCTTACATAATCGAGAATGAGTCGAGATACAATTCGACCCTGGTGAGTGTCATGCTGCCATTTGAAGTTTTAAATACAGATATAAACCTTTCTGGGTCAAGAAGTTGTCCTCCCTTTTTCCTTCTTTTCTTATAACAAATTTATAATAAAGCTTTTAATGACCACTCACAATATTAAAATCTTAATGCAGATTGTTATCCTCTTCATTATACTGGCTATCCTTTATGCATATCTGTCTTCAAGCCTACCAAATAGGCTGTGTAAGTTTTTCATTTACCTGGAGAAGCTGACAAGGCAAGTTTAGTTTTCTGCAGGACCTGATTTTCCTTTCTGTTTTTGTAGGATTGGGTTTTGGTGGACCCGCAATTCTTGAGAAGATGAACATGCCTAGTTTACTCGAGCTTATTATATAAAGAATTAATATTTTCACAAACAAAAATGATAGTTTCACAAACTCCCCTCTCACGTGAGTGTAGAGCTCATTTACTATTCATGTGAGAGGGAGTTTATGGAACTATATCAATTCCCTTAATGTATCTTTGACTTGTAGTACTACTATTCATTATAAAGATATCTAATACTTGTCCTTAGTTTCTAAATTGCATGCGTACTCTTGTTATTGATTTAATCCTTTTTTGAATGTTTGTACGTCTGTTTTAATGAAATCCCAAGACAAATTAGACAAAATTGTAGCTTTCAGAGTTTTAGAGATGGTAGGTAGGAATTTTTTCTATGTTAAATAGATATAAGAGCATAACGTAGCCCAACCAAAGCTCTACAGAAGATCTACAGGCCCAGGCGGAGGTCTATAGCTCCAATTTCACGAGCTCCATATACTTAAATGAGGCCCATTGTGAACTTATTGGCCCAACATAGACCAGCTTGGCTCAACATAGTTTGTAGGCCCATTTACAGTCCTTCTACAGCTTTGTTGGTCCACTTCCAACCTACTAAAAAAATATAACGGTCTAATATCAACTCATGCGAAAACCGTTAGCCCAAATTCAGCCCATTTGAAGCCTATAGACCCAAATAGAGCAAACTCATAGGTAAAAGACCCAACTCTGGCCCCATCACTAGGCCTATTTATCAAATTCGCCAAAGAAATTTGTTGAACTTTCAAACTCTTTTCTAATTAATTAATTAAACATAATAAATACTTGTTCGAAAGCTTACCAGTGCTTCAGCCTTCAGTGGGTGAGATTTAAGTGATTGGTTGGTATTTTATTTACCGAAAATAGATACTAAGCCAGTTAGGTTTTCGTCTCTATCCTTACTACATGCCACAAAAGGGAAACGAAGTTAAATAAATATAGTAAAATAAGAATTCAATCTATAACTAGAAAAGTTAGATATGGTAGGCGATATTTTGGTATAAATCTTGTCATAAGGGGTGTAGCCAGGAACTCGTGTGGGTGGGCGCCGAAAAATTTATAAAAATATTTTTACCACTAAAATATGTTAATATAAAATAAAAAAATATAAACATACAATAAATTTTTATATAATTTTGTTTTTAACATATATACATATGAATTCATCTATTTTAAAGCGTTTTAATATTAGACTAAAGTTAAAAGTCTCAAATTCGCATGTTATAATTTATTTTTTCTTAAGAATTTTATCAAATATCAATATAATGATAACACGTATATTTAAGATAATTTGAGAAATCAAATTTGAGACACATAATATTAGTCATAATATTAATCTTATTTATCTAACTTTAAAACTAAATTAATCTTTTAAAATTAACCTTATTTGCCTTTATTTGTGATTAGACTTTGAAATGTATTGAAACTTTAAAATAAAATTTATGTATTATTTTAGGTATAATATAATATAAATTAATATTCTCGAAATATGAGTTCACTGTCAAAAATATTTATACAATGAAGGAAGGCCAATATCAATATTAACAAAAAAAATTATATATTATTTTAGAAATAAGTGTAGGAGAAAGGGGGCCTTGCGCCCATGGCCCCTCCCGTCGTTTCTTCCAAACTACGCACTAATTATCATATGCTCGTTATATAAGTCGTTTTAAAATACAAGTCCCATTTAATACATGTATAGTTAGGGGTGTTTATTGGTAAAAAATCGAATCAGTATCAAAAAAATTGAACCGGTACCGAATCAAAATTACCGCTAAAATACGAATCAAAAATCGAACCGAATTATCGGTTTCGGTACTAGTTCGGTACAAATTCGGTTCGATTTTCAGTTTTTATCGATTAGCAATATATATAATTATTATTAATTATATATATTATTATATATATAATAATATATATAATAATTATTAATTATATAATAATTAATATAAATTTATTATTATATTATGTAATTCGGTTCTTTCGGTATACTGAATCTAATCGAAATTCAAAAATGTCCATACCGCTATCGGTACCGAAAAATATAAAAAATCGAAACCGAAAAAATCGAAGGCCAATATCAATATTAACAAAAAAAATTATATATTATTTTAGAAATAAGTGTAGGAGAAAGGGGGCCTTGCGCCCATGGCCCCTCCCGTCGTTTCTTCCAAACTACGCACTAATTATCATATGCTCGTTATATAAGTCGTTTTAAAATACAAGTCCCATTTAATACATGTATAGTTAGGGGTGTTTATCGGTAAAAAAATCGAATCGGTATCAAAAAAATTGAACCGGTACCGAATCAAAATTACCGCTAAAATACGAATCGAAAACCGAACCGAATTATCGGTTTCGGTACTAGTTCGGTACAAATTCGGTTCGATTTTCAATTTTTACCGATTAGCAATATATATAATTATTATTAATTATATATATTATTATATATAAAATAATATATATAATAATTATTAATTATATAATAATTAATATAAATTTATTATTATATTATGTAATTCGGTTCTTTCGGTATACTGAATCGAATCGAAATTCAAAAATGCCCATACCGCTATCGGTACCGAAAAATATAAAAAATCGGTACCGAAAAAAATCGATACCGAAAAAACCGATACCGATTGATTCAATAAAAAATCGAAAAGTTTGAACACCCCTATGTATAGCCGAGCATGCATAAATTTTCATATTAAGAAAGTTCATAAAACATCTGTCTTACCAAATTAATATATATATATAATTTTTTCTCAATTATAAATTTTAAGCATAATTCTCCCTCCCTCAAAATATAAAATCAATTTTAACAATTAAAAATTAATAAGATATTTTTAAATTTATATAATTCAATTAATTTTTGATTACGTCAACCCTACCTTCAAATCTAGAAGAAACTTAAAAACAATGATTTTGAAAGATCAAAACAAAATAATACTCACAAACATAATTTAAGGGGCATATTACCTCAAGTTCAGTGCATCTTTAGTCAACCATGGACCAAGGAGGAGTGAGCGGCAATTAGGCACGAAAACTAGGTTAGGCGACAGTGATAGGTACTGAACAAAAAGTCCAATCCAGTCCACTGCACCACTTGTGTGTGCTACTGCTGATTGTGATTTACATCTATCCCATTAAAACTTCATCAATTTGAAGGCAAAAATTATATATATATACATATAAAGAAAACTGTTAAAAGTATTATTTCAATAATTATATTTTATACTACTTATTATAATATTTAAAATTTTGAATTAATTAAATGTATGATTATATTATTAGAACCTCTAGTAACAATGATTTCTTTCAGCAAATTATAAAATTAACTCTGCCGCTAGAATTTTTAACGGTAGTGAGTCACTAACTTTAAAAGCTCTAGCAGCATAACTAATTTTTGTAATTAATCTAAACATTTGAATATTACAATGGATGATGTAAGATGTGATTGTTGAAATAATATTCTCACCAATCGATTGTTATGAATAAATTTATAGATATATATATATATATATATATATATGCGGATACAAACTCAAATATTTCTTATATAACAAAAGAAAATAAAAAAAATAATTTTTTTGCCAAAAATATAATCTCACACTATTTATTCAAATTAGTGAAATGTTATGTAGGCTAAAAAATGTGGCAAGTGTACATAGTGACATTTAGCTTTTATGTTCTATTAACTCATGAAAGATATTAAAGACAATTTTCAACATGGATCAAAAGTAAAAGAAATAGCCCAAATGCTCAGTCTTGAACCTCCCATTTTCTTTAACTAATTGTACGTTTAGTCAAGTCTTCATTATGTATATAGTCCATACATATTCTCACAATCTCACATATAAATTATTAAGGTTCACTAAATCATACTATTTTTGTCCAATTTTGATACTAATTTAGTTTTAGTATCAAAATTTATAATGGAAAAAAATAATCATGGTGGGTTTTAAACTTTAGTATGATTATCAGTTTTGAAATATGGTATCATTCCCCAATTGCTCTAGTGATAAAGTTTGAAGCACTCTCGTAACCAAAAAATTAAAATTTTGTAAATAAACGATTTTATACGTCGACAGACAGATTTATAACTAGTTGAATTTTGATCGACGTAAAATTTTAAATGATAAAATAAAATAAATTAAAATAAATTATTTTTAATATTTATCTATCTTATTTTATATATACACATACGTTAAATTTTAATATCGACGCTCAATTTTGAATTCATGCACTAGTTAAGCAAAAGGACCCAATTGAGCGCAACATTAACATGCCGGTCGCCAGCTACGAGACAAGACGCTTAAAGTTGCGGGGCATCCTCATCGCTGTTGCCGGCCTCGCACCACATATTATTTTTATGCTAGTTTTAGATGGCTTCTGTTTTATAAAAAGAATTTTATTTTAAATGAGATTTATTTTGTGGAATAACAAGATTAGTTTTTTTTTTTTTTTTTGACAAAGGCTTAGAATAAGAACAGAGAGAATAATTATAACTGATAAATTAATTGAATTATTAAAATATTAAAATTGAGATGATGCCTCCTTTTGTCTCGGATTGAAACTCGAGAACATATATATATATTTTTTAAATATAAATAAATAAATAAATTTGTTTAGTTATTCGATATGAATAACGAAAAGAAGGCCGTCATGCCCTATATTTAAATCTGAAAAAATTCGTTATTTTTATCTATTAACACAAATCAAATTTTCTCCACAAAGAGGTCATAAAAAAAAATCATATAATAAAAAAATCTCAAACTAAGAGAAGAAAGGCCGCATAAAATGAAAAAAAATAATCCAAATTAAAATAAATAAAACCTCATAAAGAGTAACGAAAGCCCATAATAAAAAATAAGAATAATTAAACGAAAAAATATAAATAAATAAAAAGGGTCTCTTTCGTAATAAAAAGGCTGGACTGGAACAGGAGCGAAGCAGAAAGGCGGGCGCAATTAACGCGGCAAAGCTGTCCATTTCGGTAAATAAAGTCAAAAACCCACCACCCACGGGTTTCTTTGTTTTGTACCATAGGAAGGAAACAAGAGATTTAAAAGAAGGAAAATTGGTGGTTCCGTTTTGAATAATCTTAGCGCCACCTGCCTCTGAAAGGCCCGGCCCCTCTTTTATTAACAAAAGGAGAGGAGAAAATTTTAATTGACTTTGTGATAGTTTCGAAGTGAGGCAAATGCTCAGAAACTACTTATAATTTTGACCAGATTTAAATACATAACAACATAATTAGACTTGGTGGATGTTTGCTTACTTCACGTTTGTCGTTTTTGATGCGTTTAGAGTATTTGAAAGTTTAAACGTATTTAACAAATTTATTCGTTTAGTTATAATTTATTTAATTCATATTTAAATCTCAAACGACACACACCAAAATTAATACAATGTTTTTAAAAGTTCAAAAGTTACAAATGATGGTAGTCGAACAAACTTTTAGAATCGTAAATGAGGAGTAACATATGTTTCACCACTGTTGTGTTCTTTGGCACTACTGCCAGTACAGTCTATACTCCATAGATATCTGCTTGGAAATTACATAATTAATAATTGAATATGTTTATCACTAATAAGTAATTTAACTAACTAGTAGTATCTGTTTATCGACCTGTCATATACCTCCTCAAGATAAACATGAATATTAAATAAGCTTCATACTTATATCTTATGTGAGAAAGACGTTATGAAAATATTCAATTTTACGTATAAAAATATCAATTCTCTATTGATATTATACTGGATTTTTTAAAAAAAAATTTGATATTTTTATATAAAAAAAAATTAATATTTTTTCATGAATAGACTCTATCACATGAAAAGTAAATAGATCCCACACTCCTGGCTCGTGTGAGAGATACATGGTGAAAATATTAATTTTTACGTGTGAAAATATTAATTTTCTGCTGATATTATATTGAATTTTCTTAAAAGAAAGTTGATATTTTTACATAAAAAATAATATTTTCACATGAGTCCCTCTTACCTATTGACTATTTATATATAAAAAAAAATAAGTAAAAATATCAATTTTTTATATAAAAATGTTATTTCTCTTTTTAAAATCATTGATCTAATCCACATTGATATTGTAATCCAATTCAAAAACCAAAGGCGGCCGAGTTGGATTATGGTGTAACACCCGACCCAAAGCTTCAATTCAAATAACAAACGCGGCCATATTATGCTGTGAAACTTGATGATGCCCTCTCTCCTCGCCTTGTTGGAATTAACGCAATTCCATTTAGTCAATCGCAATTAAAAAGTCTTCATTAGAAAGTCATAAACTCTAACTGACCAGGTCAAACAAGGACCTAATAATAGTCATTTTTTTCCCTTCCAATTTATTTATTCTTTGTAGTACCCTGTACCCTCATCTCATTTGCATGTGTTTATACAAGTCAACTTATGAAATTTAAAATTCAAAATTAATTTTAATTTATTTAAATATAATTAGTACTGTAGTCAATATTAAGAAAATCTTAAGAACTATGAATAAGTTCAAAATTGTCATTTTAAAATTTAAATAAAATCATATTACAAACTAAAGTTAAAATTTTATAAATTAATTGGAATCAAATTTAAATTACACTCTTTCAATGAGACAGAAGAAATATTTATTGTTGCTGATAATGTTAAAATAGTATTTATGTTGTTATAACAAATAATATGTATTTAATTATATTTTTACACTAATTTTATCAATATTTTAAACTTTCAACGATATTTATTAGTTCTTGCAATATTTATTTTTTATTCCCTCTAACTCAAGATAAAAATTCTTATTATTATTTTAGGTAGTCTCAAGTTAAATGTCTACTTACAATAAATAATTTATTTTTTATAATAATTCACTTATAATATCCTTAAGACTATGTTTGTTTGCAAAAATTATATTTAGAATTGAATTATTTATATTAATTTAATACTATTTTGGGAATTAATAGTCCTTTAAATAGTCATATGAGAATTATTTTATTATTATTAAGACTATTTATGAGGAATTTATATAATCTCATTATAAATTTGAGATTAATAGTCCTTCTCGTTTAAAGCTATTAAATATTTTTATGGAATTAATAGTCTATTATTAAGGAATTAATAATTCATTATTATGTGATAAAATAATTTAAAATAGTGTTAAATTAATATAAATAGTCTAATTCTAAATATATTAATTATAAATAAATATAGCTTTAGTATTAATTGTCATATTTTTATTCTCTATATATATTTATATAGTATTATTATTTATTTGTAAAAAATTATATAATTAAATAAAAATTTAAATAAAAATAATTTTATTTTTTTATTTTTTTTATTAATATATGTATAGAGTCAATTATGATTTTTATCTTAAAACGGAAGGAGAAATAAAAAGCAGAGTTAATATAACATGCATAAATGGCCTACCCTTACGATACATGCACTACTCCTAGAAGATAAACTACAAAGAACCAAAAAAGAAAAGAAAAGAAAAATACCATCAACTCACCCACCAGTTTCGCCCACGACGTCTTAGTGCTTAACCTTTATTATTCTTCCACCTCTATCTTCCATCTGCCTCTGCAAAATTTTCTCTCTCCTCAATCCTTAATCTATCAGGTATACACATATATACATACATACACCATATATATATATATTATGTTTAATTGTTTTGACCTTTATTTGGCTTTGTATTTTGGTGTTAATTTGAAATTGTATAGAGTATAGAAAATAAATGGAGTACTGCATGAAAGCAAGAGCATTGAAGTCGAGTTTTCTGTCAGAAGCAGCCATGAAATCGACCCAACAAGTTTTTTTTGATGATTTATGGTGTGTGACCGGAATTAACAACGTCAGTTCTGATGATTTCTCGGTGGATGATCTTCTTGATTTCTCCGATAAAGATTTTAATGAAGTTCTTCTCGAAGAATCCGAAGGATATGAAGAAAAAGATTCTTCCCTCCCTGTTTCTCCTCAAAACAGGGGAGTCGTTTATGATGATGATAATTCAAACTCCATCACTTCTACCGGCTCCGGCGACTTTGAGTCTCACTCCGACGGCGACCTTGCCGTTCCGGTAGCCATTTAAAAATTTAGTCTTTATGGGTTTGCTTATTTTTATGATTATTTTTATAAAGATTTGATTTTTATAGGTTGATGAAATGGAGAATCTTCAGTGGTTATCTCAGTTTGTGGATGATTCCGCTTCCGGGATGTCTTTGTTATGTCCCGCCGGGAATTGTAAGGAGAAAACCGGGAATAATTTCGCCGTGAACCGGTATGAACCGGAGGATAAGAAGTTTACTGTTCTGGGTTTGTCATATCCGGTTCCGAAGAAAGCCAGAAACAAAAGGTCAAGGCCTAGCGGACGTATTTGGTCAATTGGATTACTTTTGCTCACTGAGTCGGTATCATCGTCTTTATCTTCTTCACAAGACTCTTCTATTACGTCTCCATTCATGCCCATGAACCCGGTTCACGTTATGGACTCATTTGCAACGTTTCAAAAACCGCCTCTGAAGAAGCAGAAAAGAAACCCGGCAGGTGAAACCGGTTCTCAGTCCCAACCACTCCGTCGGTGTAGCCATTGTCTCGTTCAGAAGACCCCACAGTGGCGAACCGGTCCATTAGGTCCCAAAACGCTATGTAATGCTTGTGGTGTCCGGTTCAAGTCGGGCCGTCTGTTTCCGGAGTACAGACCGGCTTGTAGTCCGACTTTTGCCGGTGACATTCACTCCAACAGCCACCGAAAAGTGTTGGAAATGCGGCGGAAGAAGGAGACGGCCGAATTTGCGATGCCCGCTTTAACCCAAATGGTTAATAGCTTTTAAGGTTTAGTTTAGGGTTAGAAGGCAAACCGGAAGTCTGAACCAGTCTAGTTTGGTCCGGCTCAACTGTACAATTTTAGTGTTTGTGTTTGTGTTTGCAGTATTAAGACTTCTAACGAAATTTAGGGAGGTTAATTTAGGTTTAAATTTTTTTCTTTTAATCCATTAATTTAGGAGTTTTATTTTAAATTAAATTAAATTAAATTAAATTAAATTAAATTAGATTAAATTAAGGCAGAAATATAACTTTATAAGTTGTTTTGGTTGTACCATATCTAATCCTTTTATATCGTCTTCCTCTTTCCAACTTCTATTGATTTGGAAATGTACAAATTTTTATATGTTCTACCCATTAAAATACATAAGTCACTACAATTAATAAAAGTCTATTATCACGTATTGCAATAAATTTAAGTTAAATTATATATTTAAAGTATATTAAAATATTAATATATAAAATTATAATTAAAAAAATTTTATTATATATTTTTATAAAATAAATATTATTAATATTTCACGTAAATGACAATCAAAATATAACGTAAATTGTCAAGGATAATTTATCAAAATAAAAACAATTGCCCTATAACTTGTTAAGCAAATGAATTTTGTCAATAATAATCTTTGGTGGGCCCCATACTGTAGGGTGAAAGTGGGCCATGGTGAAATCAATTGGTTGAAGAGCAGTGAAGCTGTGTGTGTGGTGTTGGCATGATCTAGGCTGGGGGGTTTAAGAAAAATATCTAAAGAATGGCTGGCGAGTCATGGCAACTTGAACGGCTGCTGGCTGTTTTTGGAAGTCTAAAAAAGTCAAAAGAATCTGGCCCATTTTCAAAAAAAAACTCAGTTACAAATGAAAGTTATTTTGCTAGAGGAAAATAAAAATAGTGTCACATTTTAATTTTCCCTTTGTAAAAAATAATAAAAATTCAAACCAATGCAAATTATAAATAAACCATATATGGATTTCATGATATCAATAACTATATATAATAAGGTATTAAAAAATTATTTTATCCAATAATTTTATAATTTGATTGAGACATTTTAATTTGTCATAAATCAATACCGAGTCAGTCATTTAATATTTTTTATTCTTTTAATACAATATATAAAATTTTCGTATACCATAATATATATATAATTTTCTTCAACATTATATACGTATTATGTTAATAAAAAATAATAAATATATCAATAAAAAAATATCAAATATTTATATTAAAAAATAATATAAATTAATCTCTACCTAGCACAAACTATCAAACTTGTACTATTTGAATATCTATACCAGAAAGGTCTAAACATGGTTCTATTTAAAAGTTTGAAAGTTTTATCTTTTTAATACAATAAAAACAATATATCTATGTAAATAAAATGGCTGAAACTAACTAAACTATAATTGTCACCCGGTAAGATAACTCTATGCTAGACTTTTATTTTTATTTCAAATTATAAAATCAGTTTTAACTTTTTTAAAATTAATTTTAAATATTTTTAAATTTAAAATTAATATAAATTCAGTTAATTTATGTTAACATAATTATAAATATCATAAATTACATAAAAATACTACTAGTTATAAAAATTTATTATTTTAAAAATTATCATGTCAATTTTTAATTTAAAAATATTTGAAATTGGCTTTTAAAAAGTCAATACTAATCTAGTAGTCTTATAATTTGAATAGGTGGAAGTATATATATATATATATATATATATATATATATATATATAAACTAATAATACTTCCTTTTAGATAGCTCACTATATATTTGGATCATGAAATAAGGGACAAGACTTTAAAAGGGCAGAATAAAACACAAAAGGAAAAAAAAAAAAAAAAAAAAAGATGAAAAGAACACTCAAAGTAGTAGAGCCTTATCAAAGTATCAACAGTCTTTTATTAGTTATTTTTACATTATATATATTAATATTAAAATTTCTTTAAGAAAATACAACAAATTATTGGAGACACCGGATACTAAAATCAAATGAAGCAATATTTTTACATATATTTTAAATATTTTTACGCGATTTTCTCTCAACAATTGGAACAATTGTCTTAACTATCAATAACTGACTACACTGATTATCTTAATTGTTTTATAGAATACCACATCATTTCAATAGCATACCTTAACTCAGAACTAATATTTTACTATCTCAAATGTTGAATGGGCGTAATTAACTATTTCACTGCAATTACTTAAAAAATAATTTGATAACTGAATTTTGAATAAATGTAAAATGAAGTGATCTATAACTAATTGAACTGATTATCTTAACTGTTTTATAGTATACCATATCATTTCAGTAGTATACCTTAACTCAGAACTAATATTTTACCATCTCAGATGTTGAATGGGCGTAATTAACTATTTCGCTGCAATTACTCAGAAAATAATTTGATAACTGTATTTTTAATAAATGTAAAATAAAGTGATCTATTAACTCCCTCTTCCCCCTTCTAGATCAATTTTGTGCCATTAAGAAATCAACATATTTCATCCTTATATAAAAAAAAAAATTATATAAAAATATCAAAAATATATATAAAAATATCAGTTCCCTAAAATAAAATAGGTGGAAGCAAGTGCAAATGGAACATGATAGACCTTTGGGTCCAACTCAATCATCTGGCTTATGAATCATTATTGGTTTTGTGGTGGTGCATAAAGTTGCATTGAGGCATGCTTGCTAAGTGGGGAATTAAGTGGTTAAGATTACTTTCGTTTCACCGGTAAAATGAGATTTTTTTACTGGCCAAGGTTACAAATTTAAATTTATCCATTGATAATAAATTAGAATTAACTATACAAGATTAAAATATAATTTTTTCATAAATTTTCCCCTAGTTTTGCTTCTAGCTTCGTCAGTCTCCTTCCTAAGAAAGAAAATAGGATGCTTGATAGCTGCTATTAATAACCTACAATATGGTCAATAACAAAGCCTTAGACATGCCGATTTCGTAGCTTATTATTACTGTTATTTTTAGTATTATCTTAGTTGGGAGCTTTCATTAATCGATAATTTCGTGGGACGAAGAAATGCTGCCCTTTTTTCTTTTTGTGACGGGTAGAAATTAAAATAATTTATAAATTTTTTTTTTCTAAATTTCACGAATAATATCTAAGATTGAATTTAGTTAATGGAACAAAGAATTCTCGAATGCACCTAACACGTTTATGAAGATGATTAATCAAATACTTCGTCAAAACATAGAAAAGTTTGTTATTATTTATTTTATTAATTTATTAGCAAATGATAACTTGCGTATGTAATTATGCAAGAAATGCTACTTCAACATTGAGAAAATTTTTGTAACTAATACTTGGATCAAGCAAGAGAGGTGGAATTGCCTCTTTCAGGGCCTTGCTTGGTTTGTAACTTTGCATTGTGCCTAAATATTGGGGCAAGGTTCTGGACTCCAAGGCCAATATGTACTAGTGACATGGCCATTTAGAAATCTTTGATGAAGCTGAAAATTTGAATGACTCTTCTAGTCTAGTTATAAGTGGGTCAAAACATGGAGAAAGGTTGAAAATACCATACATTTTCCTAAGTACCTAACATTGGAAGTTTATGATCATGAAACATGTAATCAACACAATGAGGAGTTGGTTATTTTGTTGCTATTACATAATTTTGGTTATTTTGCTACTATTATTTGCTACATTCTGAATTCTTTTTTGTATAATTTTCTATTTACTTGAACAACACTATATAGGATTGAAAAAATTATGCTATGTTCTTTGAGCATTGTTACAATTTGCTCCATCCTCTCACATGAGGGTGGGGTCCACACGTGATGGAACCTATTCATGTGAAACTCATCCTCATGTGAAATAGTGGAACAAGCAGTAACTATACTCCAAGAGCATAGAATAACTTCTCGTAGAGTTGATTGTTTCTGTTGCTATTCTACTTTTGAGTGAATATACTAGTCTATCAACCCCTGCGAGTCACATGCCTTGTCTTGTTATTATTTTATAGTTTTATTGATAATTTAATATTTTTTTTCGTATAATTAGTGATTGAAATTTTGTAATCAAATATGTAATAAATTAATAGCATAATAATTTGTAGAACTCAAAATAATCTAAATAAAAATAATAGTAATTGATGAAAAACATAATAATAGTAAATTTAATTTTGTATTGAGTATAAATTTGTTATATTTTATAGAACTTGTGTTAAATGTGATTATGATTAAATTCATTAATGAAAGTCAAAAAACGAACAAATATAAATGTGACATGGATATTTTAAAAATGCATCTATCATTAATAGTTATAAAAAAATTAAAAAATTATTTAGCTAAATATTTAACACTAGCGAGTCAATTCAGTTGAATAATATGAATTATAATCAAGTTAAATAAGTTAGTCCTTCAATTAATTAAAAAATTAATCTCAAGTCTTACTTTTAAATGTCGGTTTTGATTCTTTAGCAAACATTTGGTATATTTCTTCTCCTTTATCAGCAAAATAAACTAACATGCTTCCACATCATTTTCTTTGCCAGGGTATTATTTGTAATATTTTTATCTAATTTACCCTTTTATACGTCAAAAAATTAAAATAAACTAGTATAGTAACCCGCGCAAAACACTGGCTTATTTGTATAATGTTTTTGGTTGAAAAAATTACAAAATCATTAATAATTTAGTCTCTATTTGAATATGTAATTAAGATAACAAATAAATTTTTATAACATACCTTTCTTGACAAATATAATAATCAACTTTCTTATTAAGTAACATAATAATATTGTTTCAACACACTTTAAAAATAAAAAGTATATAATATATTAAAATATACTTTTCTTTGATTAAAACACATCAAGCTTGGGACTTTACATAAATGAATATATCCACATGTACTACATACCCAGACCCATATATGCACATACATATATTATATATACATACAATCACATATATTACCAAAAACAACTATTTTCAATTTATGCCTAAACTGATGTATGATATAAGTATCTCATATTCGCCTCACTCCAAACAAAGATCAAGTATACAACCAAAGTCAAGACAATTTTTTTTTAATTTTTTCACCAATTTTAAATTACCAAAAACAAAAACTTAATAGCTAACTCATAAACTATTTCTCTTTTTATAGAATTTTCTATATGGATTCAATGTTTATAGAATCATAAAATGAATAAATTCATTAATTATACAAAATGTATGATTTTTAAATTTAGACCGGTCATCGAATCAAAAAAAGTATCGGGTGTATAGGTCACTTGGTATAACTAGTGCTCGAACCGTTAGAATTGGTAACGTCATTAATATGTAATAAATAATAAATAATTAAATATATTAAATATTATTATATATTATATATAATATTTAGTAAATATGTAAAATTAATCAATTTATCTACACAAAAAATAAATTAAACCTATTTATACAATGTTTACTTTATACAATTCAAATAAATATTAAATCTATATAAAAAGAAAGATATTAAATCATGATCATAACTCAAAACTCAAGACTCAAGAGTAATAAAATCAAACACAAATGAACATAAATATCTATAGGATACATTCAATTAAATTCGGTAAAAAAAAATTAAATCTATTTGTATAATGTTTACTTTATATAATTCAAATAAATATTAAATCTAGATGAAAAAAATATATATTAAATTATTATCATAACTCAAAACTCAATTAAGGATACATTCAATTAAATTCAAAGGCTTAAATTAAAAAAAAATTAAAAAAAAGAGGTAGGGAACAAGTAAAACCAGTGACCCGCCGGGTCACTGGGTCAACCGGTCCAACCCCCGGGTCACCGAATTTGATTTGATTTTGATCAAAACTGATTTTTTTTTCTTGAACTGGACCGAAGGGCCAACCGATTCTAATTTTTACCGATGGGACCGATGGTCCAATTTGAATTTAATAACCATGACAAAATGAACAAAGTATCAGTATATTTCTAAATCTATATGTTTACTACTACTAAAATGTCACTTAAAAAGGGAAGGAGTATTACATTATTGAGACATAAATGGTGGGTGGACTAATAAAATATTTAATTAAATAATTAATTGTTTGATTGCACTGTTAATAACTTACCATAATGCAAATGACACGTCAGGAAGTTCAATTTAAAAAAAATAAATTGGCAATACTATTTTCATATAAAAATATGATTATTTTACATGAAAATATTATATTTTTCAAGATTTTCTACACATAAATAGTGAAGATATATTTACATTAAATATGAAAATATTATACTTTATAAGATTCGTTTCACATAATTAGCAAGTGGACGCTCATATATGCAATAGACTTTTGTGAAAATAAGTTGAACTATCAATTCTGTTTTCCCTTTCCTTAGAGCAACTCTATTATATATGTTAATAAAGTATTTTATGTTAAATTTTTATTTTAAAATATAAAAAAATATTGTATTGTATATATTAGAGAAAAGGTTTGTGGTGGGTCCCATATATTATAATTTTATTTTTTTTATTAACTGTAACATAATGTTTAACATTACCAAATAGTAAGACCAACAATATAAAAAAATTTATAGCCGTTGAACTTATTGGAGTTGTTGGAAAGTGACGGTTGAAATTGGAATCAAGTCTTAAATTTGCAAAAGAGCCGTTGAGATGAATAAAAGCCCACCATTAATATATTTTGTGTCAAGAAAAGAACCGTTACTTTTTAGTTGATTAATGTGGAAGAGTTATTAAACACTTCTATTATAATAAATGAATTTTTAACAATTTTATCTTTATTATTAAATATTTAAGAGACTTACCATATCATTCGTGGGCCCTATTTATCATCAATTTTCAAACATCTCCAATGGAAATGTTCTTAGATTTTACTGGAATTATTTTCTTGAATTGTGGCTAAATAATCAAGTAAATGAAGATGATTATCTCTTCCCAATATTTCAAATTTCAATGAGGCCTTCTCTCTCTCATATTATCATGTTTTGATTCGTAGAATCATCAGATACATATAATATTTCCCGATATAGTGGCTATTAAATTGGTGTCCGTGCAAGGAATAAGATACGTTTATACATAGAAAATTATTATTTTCATATGTATTTTTATTTTTATATAGTTTTCTCTCATATAGAAGTAGGACCTATTTCATACTTATGTGAGATAAGATCATGTGAAAATATCAAAAATACATGTGAACATATCAGTTTTCATAATATAATATGAGTCACTCCACATTTATGTGAGAGAAAATTATGTAAAAATATTAAAAATACACGTAAAAATATAACTTCTCATAATATAACACCTATATATAATACCCAACTCTTCATTTACCTAATTCTATAACTTCACACACAACCATGAGTTGCACCCTATTTTCCATAACATTCATCTATGTTCTTCCTCTTGTCCTCATCACTATTTTCATGGCCAAGTTTTGCCGGAAACTTCCATATCCACCGGGTCCAAAAGGATATCCGCTTATCGGAAACATGGTCATTATGGACCAGTTAACTCATCAAGGTTTAGCCGGACTAGCCGACCAATATGGCGGGCTTTGTCACCTCAAAATGGGCACGCTGCACATGGTGGTTGTCTCCACGCCGGAGATGGCCCAAGAAGTCCTCCAAGCCCATGACAACATTTTCTCGAATCGGCCCGCCACGGTGGCAATCAGTTATTTGACATATGATCGGGCCGATATGGCTTTTGCCCACTACGGCCCATTTTGGCGACAAATGAGAAAGATTTGTGTCATGAAATTGTTTAGTCGGAAACGGGCCGAATCTTGGGCGTCAGTTCGTGAAGAGGTGGATTCATTGATTCAAAAAATTGGAACAAATGATGGAAAGCCGGTGAATATTGGGGAATTAGTGTTTGGTATGGCAAAGAATATTACGTATAGGGCCGCGTTTGGCTCGATGTCACATGAAGGACAAGATGAGTTTGTGAGGATTATGCAAGAATTTTCCAAGCTTTTTGGAGCTTTTAATATTGCAGATTTTTTTCCGAATTTGGGTTGGATTTTTGGACAAGATTTTAACAAGAGGCTTGAGAAAGCTCGTAAATCGCTTGATGGGTTTATCGATAAGATTATCGATGATCACATTGCTAAAAGAAAGACTAAGAAGAACATGGACAAGAATGAAGTTGATGATGATATGGTGGATGAACTTATGGAGTTTTACAATGAAGATGGTGCACAAAGCTATTCGGATGAATTGCAGCCTTCCTTTAACATCAATAGGGATAACATCAAAGCTCTCATTATGGTAAGAAAATTAAAAACACCCAAATAAGGTGCATGTATATCTTTAGCATTTTCCTAGTTTGGAGATCATTGTTTAATTTTGAATATTGAGTTTATATATTCATCTGTTCTAAAATTAAAGTTATATTTTTTTATTTAATCTATTCCGGAGTAAGAGATATATGTCTAAGTTTAAATTATAATTGATATGAATTTCCTAACACGTCATTACTTGTACTATAGCTAGATTGAATACTATTACATCCTATAGCAAATGTCAGGGGAAATGTTTCCTATAGCAAATGTTAGGAACAAATTCTCTAGATTTTGGATTGTTTGGATTTTACTTCTCCTTTTTCTCTATTATATACTCTATATATTTTTTGGAATTTCTCTTTTCATCTTTTGCCTGCCTGTCTATATTAGTAGCTTTTTTCAATAAAATTTTGGAAGCAGCTTACTTGCAATTTAGTAAGGATTGCATGCAAAAATTAAAATCCATCAATATTAATTCCATTCTAAAAATCTAACCCAGCACCGACCTTATAGTATATAAAAAAAAAAAACTTGGACTTTAGGCCCTATTTCAAAGAAATACCCCAAATTTTTAAATATTATAAATATCCTATATAAAAATGTCTTATAAAAATATAAGCTCAATCAATCCTTTAGGGCTCATAGTCCAATCCAAATATTAAATATCTAAAAAAAATAACAGTATAAAAAAAAATTCTCATTTAAATAAAAAATATTAATACTCCTTCCGTCCCAAAATAAAAGTCCTCCATTAACTTTTACAGTCAAATTGACCATTTTTAAAATTAACAATTAAACATATATATTTAAATTTTCAAAAAAGTAAACATTGAGATTAATACTAAATTTTATAATGTTTATAGTCTTTTTACATATATATTAAATAATAATAAAATATATTAATTTGAAAAATAGTCAATTTAATCATAAAAGTCAATGAAAAACGTACCACACATAAAATATCTTATTTAGAGGTATGCTTTTGGCCCAAATTATCATGAGTCACGCCTGATATAATCCACCAAGTAAATTCTTCATATTGCTTGGATGTATTAATCTTCATGCATTGTCAATTTTCTACATGCAGGACGTTATGTTTGGAGGAACTGAAACTGTTGCATCCGCAATCGAATGGGCCATGGCCGAGCTTATGAAGAGCTCTGAAGACCTAAAGAAAGTTCAACAAGAACTCATCGATGTCATTGGCTTAGAACGTCAAGTTCATGAATCCGACCTCGAAAAACTCACCTACCTAAATTGTGTCATCAAAGAAACTCTACGTCTCCACCCTCCAATTCCTCTCCTCCTCCACGAGACAGCCAAGGATTGTGTGGTGGCCGGCTACAAGATACCCGCAAAAGCGCGCGTGATGATCAATGCATGGGCCATAAATCGGGACAAGAGAGCTTGGGAGGAGCCTCACAAATTCAGGCCTTCAAGGTTTCTCACAAATGGTGCGCCGGATTTTAGAGGAAGCGACTTTGAGTTTATACCGTTTGGGTCCGGTCGAAGGTCGTGCCCGGGCATGCAACTCGGGCTCTACTCATTGAACTTGACAGTGGCTAAGCTTTGCCACTGTTTTACGTGGGAATTACCTGATGGAATGAAGCCTAGTGAACTTGACATGAATGATGTGTTTGGACTCACTGCACCAAGGGCGATTCAACTCGTTGCTGTGCCGAGTAATCGCCTGGCTGTTGACCCAGATGGGAAATGATGGGACATGGTGCATGCTGTTTTAGTTTATGCGATATGCTTTTGGGTGTACAAGTATTAAGGTAATGAATTATGTCAGTGAATTCTTATGCCTAATATATCGTTAAATGCCTCATAAGTGGTTGGTGTAGTTTATTAATTGGTTTGTTGAAGAACTTCTTAATGAATTCTTATTTATTTTGATAACAAGGCCAGGATCGTTTCAATTCAACCATGTTCCTATTGAAACATATGAATGGAGCAAATATGGTAGACTACACTTTAGGAAGAGAAAAAAATGGAAAAAGAATAAAGGGTGATTCTACACTTAACCAGAAAAATTACCTACAAGTCTTACTTTCATAAAAAATAAAAAAGTATGGTCTCAGCTTATTTAAAAAATATAAATAAAGTGGACTATATTCTTTTGTCTTTTTTACAGATAAAATTAACGGGTAATTTTTATGAGAAAGTTTAAAAATTTCCCAGAATAAATGCATCGAGCAGAGTATATATAGTATTGGTAAGGGAAAAATAAAAGAAAAATGTACCACAACGTACATAGGAGCAATGCTATGTCCTTACCAGCTGCCACCTGTTTGAAAGTTGGAGCCCTCCAAATAATTAGCTATAAAAGTCTTCATAATACTTTCTTTCCCTTAGGAACTTGAAGATGAAGAATTTATAACAAAGGTGTATGGTAATTCCAAAACCAATGATAACTAACTATGTAATTTTCAATTTTCTAACAAAAGGAAGACAGGACTACGTACGCCTATAAGTTTTTCCTGTTTTGAAAAGTGACCTTAATTGGTAATGAATCCCGGCCTTTTAAAGTGTCCCCTTGAACTTTTGAAGCTTTTATGCTGTTAGGGATAAAAATTAGGGAACTTTACACTAGTATACAATATTTAGAAAGTAATTACAATATTAGTGTGTTCATAAAATAATTTTAAAAATAGTGCAAAACAATAAACACATCATATCATTCAGTTTCAAAAAAAATAAGAAAATCTGAAATCAAGGAAAAGTAACTGTCATATTCGACAGTTACCAAATCTTTGCGATCTATCAATCAAAACAAATCGAATAAGAAGAAGCCGAATATACCAAACTAAAGAGCATTCGAGATCAAGAACATATAAGCCGAATTCGACAAAGAGGATATCCAAAACCGGCATGCATAATTAGGTCGAAGGAAAATCGAATCTGAAACAGAATTACAAAGGTAAGTAAACCATAATCTGAATCTAGAAATTGAAATCGAATAATATAACTTAGAATCGGACAATGATTTGTATACTAGTGTAAAGAGCCCTTTCGATTTTCAGTTGGTAACCATATACAAAAGTAATATAAGGATTATTAGTTGTTTATTGATGGATTCCAGATTGGTATAAAGTAGAATTGTAGACTGAAAATTTGGTATGAGTCTTTCAAGGTTCAATTCATAAATTTACCCATAGTTACTACACAATCATAAATTGGTTAACTGCATATCAGTGTTTGGTTACTTCGTTTTATTTGTTCAGTTTTCAATTAGTCACCACGTCATGATACTCAGTGATTTGATTATAAACTAGATGCAAACAATGTGTTTCAGATTTTTGGTTATTAATTAGAATAATTTTGGTTACTATATAATGTTGGGTTATCTGCATATCAGTGTTTGATTACTTAATTTTAATTGGTCAGTCTTTAATTGGTCACCACGTCATAATACTCAGTGATTTGATTATATACTGGATACAAATAATGTGTTTTAGATTTATGGTTACTAATTAGAATAGTTTTGGTTACTGTATAATGTTGATTTGGTAACCATTCACAATATTATATTATTTTTAATGCTTTAGTTGACATACAATGGAGATGATTCCAGTTGTCCTTTATTTCAACAGAACGTGGTCTAACAGTAACCAATACCTCAATTTTGAAGTGACTAGCCTACTAGTCTCATCAACTTGTTCATTCACCGAATAAAGGACACCTATTGTGTAACAAAATTCAATTCAACATCTACACAATCAGTACTATCCAAATATATCAAAACTAGTAATCAAAACATAATCAGCAGGTTTCTAAAAATAATTTTATTAACATTTGTATTGTCAAAAAGTAACTAGTAACCAAATCAGACTATAATAGTAACCAACCCTGCACTTAAAGGTTACATAAACATTTTAACAAATATACATTACTCAATTACCAAATAAGACAACACTAGTTTCTAAAACAAATTCACAAGTAGCCAAAAACAACTAAGTATTCCAAATTCTTAAAAACAATTAAAAAAGCACACCTTAAGATGTATTTGGCGGGGGATAATATTACGGCTATAAACATCATCTTCGACTTCATTCGCAACTTTGTTTGGCTGTTCTTCAAAATCAGACTCCAAATCAAGCGATTCCTCAAGCTTCTTAGAAACATGTAACCCCGATTTCTTATCCTTAACAGTGGATTTGACCACTCCCTTCTTCCCCTCTTTTGAGAACTTCATAACACCAACCTTCCCATCTTTATTCACATGAGGAGAAGAATCATCCTCCCTAATTCTTTTACTCTTCTCATCATTCTTCTTATCATCCATCCCCCCAACCTTCTTCCTCGTAGAAATCATGCTTTAACAAATCGAAAAGAAATAAAAAACGACGATAATAACAAAGATGAAGACCACCGACGGCAACAACCAGAGCAGAAGAAAATGACTAGGCGACGAAGAAGAGAAATATTATTTTTAACGGCTGAATACTGAACTTAGAAGAATATAAGTTTGGTTTTCAAGTTCCCAAATTATAAAATAAGGATTTTCAATTGAATTAGATAGAAACGACAAATGGAAAGGAAATGCATGCAATTCAAGTTGCCCCATTATGTACAAAAATCGGTAACAGTACCCAATTTAAAAACTAATTTGCCACATCAGTAACTCATTAAAACACTCAACTAAATTAAAGGGATACCAAATACACTAAATATATAAATAAAATATAAAAAAATGTATTAATTATGTAAATATTTTCCATATGCACTTTTGTAGTAATTTTTTTTAAAAATGTACTAGGAAGTGTAAATGAATCTAAAAAGTATTTAGAGCCCGATAAAGGTGCAGACCCATATCAATTTATATTTGAGATTCGGTTCAAGTGCTGCACTATTTTAATAGTGTATTTTTATCCAATTTGCCCTACTTTTATTAAGTTCGGTTTACAAGGGAACAAAATTTTCAAGTCATTTTACACTTGACACTTGTGAAAATTTATACTATTAAATATGTACTTTTTTTAGGTCGGATTAAATTAACAAATAGTTTCCTCCTTTATAAGAAAAAGAAATTCAAGCATGTTTAGACTTTTAAAATTTCAAAACAAACGTACATATTATTTTGCTCGGATTAAAATTTTTTTTATAACAATCTTACTTGACACATGCAAAGTATATATAATTACACAAATTATAAAAAACTATAATAATAATAATAATAATAATAATAATAATAATAATAATAATAATAATAATATGCACAAAATAGAATTTACAGATACGATTGTTGGTTACTTTCTAATAACGTCGGATGAGCTTCCACATAATTTTTTTTAAAAATAATAATAATAGATCCTTCTAAATTTATTTTTGGTTTAATGTTATTCCCATATTCATAAGTTGCAACTTATAAATTAAATTTATAATTAAGTGTTACTATAAAAATTAGGGTAGCAAATAGCAAACCATTAACGGATTATTTACCAACAAATTGAGAGAATAAACTCGCCTTACCATTTGAACACAACCGTGCTCATCTTTTGGACTGGTTTAATGGGCCAAATGCACCAATCCACAAAACTTTACAATTCATCTCTATCACGGCATAATAAAAGGTTACTAGTAGGCCTGTTTTCAAAGATAATGTCAAGTCCGTTGTTTGTTTTAAAAATTAAACTTATGAGTTTTAATCCAGCGATAATAAAATAATTTAAAATAGGAGACTATTTAATATCATATCCAATTAAGTATTATAATTTATATCACTAGGATTAAAAATTTGTGGATAAAATTAACCTTTACTTTTTTTTAAAAAAATGATCAGTGTCTATTATATTTATTTATACATATACTACTAAGCAATGTTTTAAAAACCGGTTTGGACACGACGGTTCAACAAGAAATCGGCCGAAAAAACCAACCGGTTTGGCCCAAGAAGAACCGATTTTCATTGATCCGGTCGAACCGATAGTTTAACCGGTTAATTGACTAAGTGAACCGGTTTTTAATATTTTTTGTACAAAAAAAATTATTTTTAAAATTAGATATTTTTATTAAATTATAACATAATTTCACTATATTTTAACTTATAAAAAAATATAATTTTTAAAATTTTATTAATTATTAATAGTTATTTTATTATGTATTTATGACATCACTACTTTAATAACTGTTCGACCACTGATAGAGTTAAATTATACGATATTTTTATTTCCTAATACTTAGTTTTTATATTTATTGTGTGGTTAAATGTTTAATTATTTAGCATATTTTGGTTTTAATAGGTTTTATAGA
The DNA here is from genome assembly GCA_947179155.2 of Hedera helix. Classification (NCBI taxonomy): domain Eukaryota; kingdom Viridiplantae; phylum Streptophyta; class Magnoliopsida; order Apiales; family Araliaceae; genus Hedera; species Hedera helix. The sequence goes on along the minus strand of OX359284.1, from coordinate 3,140,991 downwards.
ATTTTAGTTAATTTATGTTAATTTAGGTAATTTTATAGTATTTTTTATATTCCTTTTTATTTATGTGTTTTTATTTATTTTTAGTATTTTAGGAGTTTTATTCATTATTATGTGTTTTTAGGATTTTTAGTATTTTTATATTATTTTATTTTGTAGAAAAATAAGCTTGGGAGCAAATCTGTAAATCTTGGAAGAATCTGATGGCTTTTTGGTAATTAACCAACACTGATGGTGTGACGCCCCCAAATCTGGGCCCACACAGCCCAAACTTGAGTCGTCAAAATACTACAACAAAATTATTACAACAAAGCACAACGTACAACAATACAGTGTATAATAATACACAACTAAGTCTTCACTATTATTGCCACACTATTTTACAAAACGTGAAGACTATGATAACTATTCCTCGGACCCTCACTCCATTCCCCGGCTAGACCCTGTTATGTTTTCATCTCCTGTTGAAAAACAATGGAACAAAAGAAAGGGTGAGCTCAAATAGCCCAGTAAAGAATATCATGACTAAGATAATGACGAATAAATTATCATTAGTCTTCAACAGTTGAGTTCTTGATAGAATACAATAGACTACAAGGTTTATATCAAAAACTGCAGTTAAATTCTTAAACAACGTTCAGATCAATAATAGCAGCGGAATGAGTAATCTATTAGAAGAATAATGCAGACTATAATGTCCACTCGGTTCTCTTTTTAGGAAAAACATCATCAACCTTTATCATCTGAAATATCATTAGTCATGATAATATAAATTCACAGTTCCTGATCATAATCATGCACATCAACAGTTCATCTTTGTACTACGGGCCAAAGATATTCAATATAGCACCAACGGTCATGATTATACCAGATTCAGCCTTTGGTCATAATCATACCAAACAACAGTTCATCTTTGCACTACGGGCCAAAGAGAACATTCACCACGTGCCATAAAAGACACCGAACAGATGTATCGCCTTTAACCTATTATATCGCCTTTAACCTATCATCTGTTCAACAAATATATCACATCTGTGCCCCCGGCCACAGATATTCACAATAGCTTGATTTTTGGATGATTAGAATGATATAAATGATGAACAGAAGAAATAGGATAACAATAAGTATCGGAAGTTTACTTTGTACAGATTCAAATAATGTCCAAATTGTCAACATGATGTGGAGTGAAATTTAAAAATGATATTCAAGATCCACAGTTCAGAATAACGGTTACAATTCAATAGAAAGGTTCACGTAAATAGGAAGGTTCAGTTGAAATAATGAAGTTCAACTATTATGGAACATATAATATTTTCAGGAATTATAGAAGCAATAGTTCCATAATAAATTTCGATTTAGGAGTATGAAAGAAAATAATATCCCTTACCGTAGCAGGTTTGATTAACAAAAGGTGAAGGAAATTAATACAAAGGGTTATTCACCAACAGGCGGCAATCCGCTCCGTAAGGTTATTCCCACAATTTAATAGAATTTGAGTACAAAGAGTTATTCACCAAACAGGCGGCAATCCGCTCCGTAAGGTTATTCCCACAATTTAATAGAATTTGAGTACAAAGAGTTATTCACCAAACAGGCGGCAATCCGCTCCGTAAGGTTATTCTCAGAGATTAATAATGAATGAATACGAAAGGTTATTCACCAACAGGCGGCAATCCGCTCCGTAAGGTTATTCCCACAATTTAATACATGGAAATAAAAGGCACGTCTTATGAGTAAGGAAGAAACAATATTATTATCGAGAATCAAATAATGATAATCCCTTACCATAGTATGTTTGAATAATGGAAGATGAAAAAGATGGTATCCCTTACCTCAACACGTGACTGGATATTGATTTAAATGAGGTTGATTAACTTGAACAGTACACGTATACTTATAGATCTTCACAAATACTCAAGATGACTTAAGCACACTTAGAGAGAACTTTCACAAGAAGTATTTAGAGAGAGAAAGAAAGAACAAGTAAGGAAGTTTATGAAAAATCCTTAAGTTAAGGCTTCTATTTATAGCCAAAAATCTTATCATTCATTTAATCTAAACCATTCATTTAAAGATCATCTTTTAATCTACACCATCCATTTCAAATATTATATTATCTTTAATCTACACCATTCATTTCATATCACCTAATAATCACCTAACTTTATATTATAAACAAATCAATTCAATTATTCAACAATAATTCACACTTTAATCTACACCATTCATTTCATATCACCTAATAATCACCTAACTTTATATTATAAACAAATCAATTCAATTATTCAACAATAATTCACACTTTAATCTACACCATTCATTTATATCACCTAATAATCACCTAACTTTATATTATAAACAAATAACTTTATCAATTCAATTATTATGACTAATTGTTATAAATACAGTATAGTTAGCTCTTAGATATCAAGTCAATAAATTAATGAAATACAACTGTTTAAATAACATCATAATAGAGATAACAATAATGTAAAATAAAGCATACGTTACTGTGTAATGACAATTATTGATTCAATAATGTGAATTACTGTGCATATGTTACTGTGACAATTATTAGGATCAATAATTTTAAAAACAGTGCAACAACAATTATTGACTCAATGATATAAAATACAGTGTAATGACAATTATTAAATCAATAATGCAAAATACTGTGTAACGACAATTATTGAATTGATAATATAAAATATTATGCAGTGACAATTATCGATGAAATGATGCGTAACAGTTACGGTGTCAATTATCAGACCAATAATATGAGACACTATGCAATACCGTGTGTTACTGTAGAGTACCGAGTGCTACAGAAAATACCAATAACTACCGTATGCTACTATTCTTTTATCACCGGTATTTTAACAGTTCCGTTGACTATTTTTATTTAAAAAGGTTACTTCTGTCGTTTTCTATATCCGACAAATATTCCGTTGTGGGGTCCACCAATAATTTATTATTTCAGCGCCGTCGGACCAAACGAATATTCCCCGACCAAACGAATATTCCCCGACAAAGCGAATATTGTCCGACAAAATAAAATTTGCACATAACATCCTTAACTTTTAACTTTATCGATTTAACCACTTACTGTTTAAAAAAAATATCTATATGAAGAAAAATTAAATTTTGTATTTCATAAAATTCGGGGTCTTACAACCTCCCCTCCTTATGAAATTTCGTCCCCGAAATTGACGTACCTGACATATCGAAGAGGTAAGGATACTTAGATTTCATCTCAGATTCTAGCTCCCAGGTCATTTCCTCAGTATCTTGGTTTCTCCATAAAACCTTAACTTGAGGTATAACCTTTGAGCGTAGGATCTGCTCCTTCTTATCCAGGATCTTAACAGGTACCTCCTCGTATGTTAAATCCTCTGCTATAACGTCTGGTTCTAACTCAATGACGTGGTTTGGGTCCTTCACATATTTATGTAACATAGATATGTGAAAAACGTTATGGATGCGAGACATACTTGGTGGTAGGGCTAGTCTGTAGGCTACGGTTCCTATTCGATCGAGGATTTCAAATGGGCCAATAAATCGAGGGTTGAGCTTTCCTCTCTTTCCGAATCTCGTAACCCCTTTCCATGGAGAAACACGTAAAAATACATGATCTCCGACGTTGAAACTTTCGTCTCTCCGATGAAGATCAACATAACTCTTTTGTCGTTCTTGTGCGGTCTGTATTCGTTGTCGGATCATTTGGATCTTTTCGGTCGTCAAGCGTACCAACTCGGGTCCCAACAATTTTGCTTCTCCTACCTCATTCCAACATATTGGAGAGCGACACTTCCTTCCATACAATGCCTCGAATGGAGCCATGCCTATGCTTGCTTGGTAACTGTTGTTGTAAGAAAATTCCACCAACGGCAAGTACTTATCCCAACTTCCTTTGAAGTCTAATACACAAAGTCTCAAAAGATCTTCGAGGGTCTGGATCGTCCTTTCCGATTGTCCGTCCGTTTGAGGATGGTATGCAAAACTAAAACGTAGTTCAGTGCCCATAGCTTTTTGTAGACTGATCCAAAAGCGTGAAGTGAATCTAGGATCTCGATCAGAAACTATGGAAACTGGCATGCCATGCAATCTCACGATCTCATTAATGTACATACCGGCAAGACGTTCAAGTGAAAAGTTTTCTCGTATAGGCAAGAAATGAGCAGATTTGGTCAATCTATCTACGATCACCCAAATTGCATCTAAGCCTTGAGAAACTTTTGGAAGACCCGTCACGAAGTCCATATTGATGTGTTCCCACTTCCATTCAGGAACTTCAAGTGATTGTAATGGACCTTTAGGAACTTGATGCTCTGCCTTGACACGTTGACAAGTTAGGCACCTTGAGATAAACTCCGCAATCTCTCTTTTCATATTGTTCCACCAAAATGTATGTCGAAGATCTCGATACATCTTGGTACCTCCTGGGTGGATTGCAAACGGCGTGTTGTGTGCCTCCATCATGATTTTATGCTTTAATTCAGGATCGTTAGGAACACAGAGTCGAGAGTTGACTCGAAGTATTCCTTTCTCGTCGATTCTTGCTTCGGGAATGGCACCTTCTTGTACTTTCTTTATCATGTTTATCAGTTCCGGATCGGTAGCTTGAGCAGCTTTAATTTTATCGATTAAAGTTGGTTCTACTCGCACGTGAGCAATCTTCGAGTGGGTCCCTGGTGTCTTTAGCTCTATCTCCATCTTTTGCAAGTCGTACAAAATACACTTTTGTGTTGTCAGCAGTGCACTTGTACTTGCATAAGATTTTCTGCTCAAAGCGTCAGCTACAACGTTCGCCTTTCCCGGGTGATACTGGATTGTGTGGTCATAATCCTTTAACAGCTCAAGCCAACGTCGTTGTCGCATGTTGAGTTCCTTCTGGGTGAAGAAATACTTGAGACTTTTATGATCCGTATAGATATCCACTTTTTCTCCGTACAAGTAGTGTCTCCAGATCTTCAACGCGAAAACGACTGCTGCCAACTCTAGATCATGAGTATGATAATTTTTCTCATAATCTTTGAGTTGTCGAGAGGCGTAGGCTATAACCTTTCCATGTTGCATAAGGACACAGCCTAGACCTTTGCCAGAAGCATCGCTGTAGATAACAAATTCTCCTGATCCTGATGGTATGGTCAGAACAGGAGCTGAAACCAGTCTCTTCTTGAGTTCTTGGAAACTTTTCTCGCATTCCTCGCTCCATATGAATTTTGTGCTTTTCCGAGTAAGCTGCGTTAATGGAGTGGCGATTCGAGAAAATCCTTCTACGAATCTCCGATAATAACCAGCTAGACTCAAAAAACTTCGGACTTCGGTTACTGTTTTGGGTTGTTCCCAATTTAGTACCTTTTCAATCTTCGCAAGATCGACTGATATTCCTTGACTAGAAATCACATGCCCAAGAAACGCGACCTCCTCAAGCCAGAACTCACATTTCTTCAACTTGGCATATAATTTGTTTTCACGGAGCTTTTGTAGTATCAATCTCAGGTGTTGTTCATGATCCTCGCGACTCTTGGAGTATATGAGGATGTCATCAATAAAGACACCCACAAAATGATCCAAATGTTCCTTGAATATCCGGTTCATCATGTCCATGAAAGCTGCAGGAGCATTAGTTAGTCCAAAAGGCATGACTAAGAACTCATAATGCCCATAACGAGTTCTGAAAGCAGTCTTTGGAATGTCCTCAGCTTTAACCTTTAACTGATGATATCCAGAACGGAGATCAATCTTTGAGAAATGTTGAGCGCCTTGCAATTGATCAAACATGTCATCAATCCGAGGTAACGGGTACCTGTTCTTGATGGTGACATGGTTCAATTCTCGGTAGTCAATGCACAATCTCATACTCCCGTCTTTCTTCTTCACAAATAGAACAGGAGCACCCCAAGGTGATGCACTCGGACGAATGAAACCGGTATCCAACAATTCCTGTAGTTGGACTTTTAACTCTTGAAGTTCAATGGGAGCCATTCGGTAGGGAGCTTTGGAAATGGGCTTGGTACCGGGTTCAAGATCAATATAAAAATCAATTTCACGGTTTGGGGGTAAGCCAGGAAGTTCTTCAGGAAAAACGTCAGGAAACTCATTAACAATGGGAATATCATTTAAGTTTGACGTATTTTTGTTCAAATCAGTGACATGAGCTAAAAAGGCTTGACATCCGTTTTTCAATAAACGAATGGCTTTATGGCTAGAAATAACAGTTATAGATTTCAATGGTTTAGTTGCTTGAATTTGCATGACAGGTTGATTAGGAATATGAAAACTAATAATCTTATGAAAACAATCAATTTTAGCATGATGGTAGTCAACCAATCAATTCCTAAAATCACATCAAATTCACGCATCTCCAAAGAAATAAGGTCAACAAGTAATGTAAGGTTGTTGATTTGAACTAGGCAAGATTTATAGATAGTAAATGTAATAGGTATTTCTCCCAATGAGGTTTCAACTGATAAGACAAGATTTAAGTTTTCAATAGTCAAATTTAAACGTTGAGTACATATAGGTGAGATAAAAGAGTGGGTAGAGTCAGTATCTAACATGGCATAGACTTCACGAGAATTTATGAATAGCTTACCGGTTATCACCTCATTCGGTTTCTTGACTGTTATCGTCAAATCGAATCCCGAATACTTCATTCGGATCTTCACGTATTTCAACCATGGGAATACCACTGAATAATTTTCTAGCAAACTGTTTCTCGGATTCATCAACTTCATCAGTAGTAAGGTACCAATGATTTCCATTAAAATAGTATTTTCGATAGACTACAGTTTCCACGATAGTGACTAACTTAACCTGAATTCCTCTAAATTGTAACGCCCAAAAGTATATAAACATCATTTTTAAATAATCTTGAAAATCATAGCTGGAACACCATAAATCCCAAAGACTAATATGAAAAGTCCATATATTCTGATCCTTTGTTATAGAGCATAACCAGGTGATATCACTCTTCCAATTAGTGAGTAAATTAAAGGCAATAATTTCCGCAAGTTCGTTACTTCCTTTAATTGCTTCTAAGAATGGATCTGGAACGACTGTAGCAGAGCTTTCACCTTCATCCTTACTGGATAGAACACGCATAATTTTTGCCTTAGGCAAATGATTCAACTCTGAGTTTGTAAGAAGATTATTCGTCGCCTCTTGTTTTGCAGCTACATTTGTTTCAGTAATTTCATAGTTAACCTCCTGATTTCCAGATGCCATAATTAACCGTGGTCACAAAATAAATGTTAGTTCAAATAAACTGACTCATCACTTCATGTTCCTACATTCAAATCGACTCATTAGATAATAAAATCTATTTTAGGTAGGACACACTAGTGACTGATTCTATTCGTCTCTCCCCTCCTAGTTCTACCCCAGATCTCCATTAAAGACCATATCCCTAAGCTCTGATGCCAACTGTGACGCCCCCAAATCTGGGCCCACACAGCCCAAACTTGAGTCGTCAAAATACTACAACAAAATTATTACAACAAAGCACAACGTACAACAATACAGTGTATAATAATACACAACTAAGTCTTCACTATTATTGCCACACTATTTTACAAAACGTGAAGACTATGATAACTATTCCTCGGACCCTCACTCCATTCCCCGGCTAGACCCTGTTATGTTTTCATCTCCTGTTGAAAAACAATGGAACAAAAGAAAGGGTGAGCTCAAATAGCCCAGTAAAGAATATCATGACTAAGATAATGACGAATAAATTATCATTAGTCTTCAACAGTTGAGTTCTTGATAGAATACAATAGACTACAAGGTTTATATCAAAAACTGCAGTTAAATTCTTAAACAACGTTCAGATCAATAATAGCAGCGGAATGAGTAATCTATTAGAAGAATAATGCAGACTATAATGTCCACTCGGTTCTCTTTTTAGGAAAAACATCATCAACCTTTATCATCTGAAATATCATTAGTCATGATAATATAAATTCACAGTTCCTGATCATAATCATGCACATCAACAGTTCATCTTTGTACTACGGGCCAAAGATATTCAATATAGCACCAACGGTCATGATTATACCAGATTCAGCCTTTGGTCATAATCATACCAAACAACAGTTCATCTTTGTACTACGGGCCAAAGAGAACATTCACCACGTGCCATAAAAGACACCGAACAGATGTATCGCCTTTAACCTATTATATCGCCTTTAACCTATCATCTGTTCAACAAATATATCACATCTGTGCCCCCGGCCACAGATATTCACAATAGCTTGATTTTTGGATGATTAGAATGATATAAATGATGAACAGAAGAAATAGGATAACAATAAGTATCGGAAGTTTACTTTGTACAGATTCAAATAATGTCCAAATTGTCAACATGATGTGGAGTGAAATTTAAAAATGATATTCAAGATCCACAGTTCAGAATAACGGTTACAATTCAATAGAAAGGTTCACGTAAATAGGAAGGTTCAGTTGAAATAATGAAGTTCAACTATTATGGAACATATAATATTTTCAGGAATTATAGAAGCAATAGTTCCATAATAAATTTCGATTTAGGAGTATGAAAGAAAATAATATCCCTTACCGTAGCAGGTTTGATTAACAAAAGGTGAAGGAAATTAATACAAAGGGTTATTCACCAACAGGCGGCAATCCGCTCCGTAAGGTTATTCCCACAATTTAATAGAATTTGAGTACAAAGAGTTATTCACCAAACAGGCGGCAATCCGCTCCGTAAGGTTATTCTCAGAGATCAATAATGAATGAATACGAAAGGTTATTCACCAACAGGCGGCAATCCGCTCCGTAAGGTTATTCCCACAATTTAATACATGGAAATAAAAGGCACGTCTTATGAGTAAGGAAGAAACAATATTATTATCGAGAATCAAATAATGATAATCCCTTACCATAGTATGTTTGAATAATGGAAGATGAAAAAGATGGTATCCCTTACCTCAACACGTGACTGGATATTGATTTAAATGAGGTTGATTAACTTGAACAGTACACGTATACTTATAGATCTTCACAAATACTCAAGATGACTTAAGCACACTTAGAGAGAACTTTCACAAGAAGTATTTAGAGAGAGAAAGAAAGAACAAGTAAGGAAGTTTATGAAAAATCCTTAAGTTAAGGCTTCTATTTATAGCCAAAAATCTTATCATTCATTTAATCTAAACCATTCATTTAAAGATCATCTTTTAATCTACACCATCCATTTCAAATATTATATTATCTTTAATCTACACCATTCATTTCATATCACCTAATAATCACCTAACTTTATATTATAAACAAATCAATTCAATTATTCAACAATAATTCACACTTTAATCTACACCATTCATTTCATATCACCTAATAATCACCTAACTTTATATTATAAACAAATCAATTCAATTATTCAACAATAATTCACACTTTAATCTACACCATTCATTTATATCACCTAATAATCACCTAACTTTATATTATAAACAAATAACTTTATCAATTCAATTATTATGACTAATTGTTATAAATACAGTATAGTTAGCTCTTAGATATCAAGTCAATAAATTAATGAAATACAACTGTTTAAATAACATCATAATAGAGATAACAATAATGTAAAATAAAGCATACGTTACTGTGTAATGACAATTATTGATTCAATAATGTGAATTACTGTGCATATGTTACTGTGACAATTATTAGGATCAATAATTTTAAAAACAGTGCAACAACAATTATTGACTCAATGATATAAAATACAGTGTAATGACAATTATTAAATCAATAATGCAAAATACTGTGTAACGACAATTATTGAATTGATAATATAAAATATTATGCAGTGACAATTATCGATGAAATGATGCGTAACAGTTACGGTGTCAATTATCAGACCAATAATATGAGACACTATGCAATACCGTGTGTTACTGTAGAGTACCGAGTGCTACAGAAATACCAATAACTACCGTATGCTACTATTCTTTTATCACCGGTATTTTAACAGTTCCGTTGACTATTTTTATTTAAAAAGGTTACTTCTGTCGTTTTCTATATCCGACAAATATTCCGTTGTGGGGTCCACCAATAATTTATTATTTCGGCGCCGTCGGACCAAACGAATATTCCCCGACAAAGCGAATATTGTCCGACAAAATAAAATTTGCACATAACATCCTTAACTTTGAACTTTATCGATTTAACCACTTACTGTTTAAAAAAAATATCTATATGAAGAAAAATTAAATTTTGTATTTCATAAAATTCGGGGTCTTACAGATGGCAAAAGTGTAAATAAGCAAGAAAAGAGGAAGAATGGCAATTTCGTAATTTCCGGACGACAGGCCGCGCATTGCGCGCATGAGGGTGAATCAGCAGAACAGGAAACGACGTCGTTTTGGTCATTGAATGGAAAGTATACTGCGCAATGCGCGAAGTGCGGAAACTGTGGACGCAGGGCGCATGGAACGACGTCGTTTGGATCGGTGACCGCGCAATGCGCGGGGCGAGCGGTGACGTCAGCAACGCGGCTGGAGCGTTGACCGGTCAAAGCTAACGTGTTAAGGGGTTGTTTGGCTTGCGCATTAATGCTGGAAAACGGGATTTTTCGGATTTTTGCTACTTTTTGATTCCAAATTGGATTTTAATTCCAACTAGGGTTAGAATAATAATTATTTTTCTTTTTCTTTTATTTTTAATTGTAAATCCTATTAGGGTTTGGACAAGTTAGAGGCCTATAAATAGAGGGTCAAGCTCTCTCATTATTCATTGTAAGCTTCTAGGAGTTCTTTCTCCTAATTTCTTGGAGAAAGTTTTTCAACTAGTGGGTATTATTTTTATTATGTTTGATTAATTTTATTTTTTTCAGTTCTAAAGGGATGTTGAACCTTATTTTTAATTAATGTTTTAATTGAGTTTTATTATATATTCCTTCATGCATGAGATTTATTCTTGATGATCTGTTTTAATTAATTAGGTGATATTTATTTGATTAATTTGATTTGGCCAGTTGAATTAATTAAGTTTTTGTCATATGCTAGATTAAGATTTGATATTAAGCAAACGATATTTTATCTGATCATAAGTAGCAATTAATAATATTTGATTGTGGACAAACTTTTGAATATTATTATGGTTATCAAGATGGCAAGTTAAATGGTCCGCGATGTTAAGATTGTTGCTTGGAATAATCTAATTCTCTAATTTTTAATGTAACTGTTATATTAAATGTAGACTGATAATTCTAGGTTGTATGATAGTTAGGGTCTTTTGTGAGCGATTGCTGCATTAGATTTATAATTTAAGGAGGATTTCGGATAGCTTGGCGATTGTCGGTTATCTAGGATTATTAATTTCAATTGAAGGAAAAGATAATAATAACTTGATTAATTTGTTGATTAAAATAAGGGGATACTGAACTAAGTAACTGAAATTTGTTTTAATTTATTTTTCTCATATTTATTATTTATTATTTAGTTTTATTTGTTTGTTTGAATTTTAATTAGTTAATTAATAATTCCAAATCCCCCATTTAATTAGATATTTTTAAAAATATTAGATTTATTAAAATAATTCACTCTCTGTGGGTTCGACTCTTACTTTCATTACTACATTAATATTTTTCAAAGTAAGGTTTTATTTTTTGGTGCTTGCGACAGCATCCCAAATTTTGGCGCCGTTGCCGGGGACTGTTTTGCTTTAATTTATTCTTTGTTTTCGTTGTAGTTTATTTATTTATTTTTTTTTTCATAGTTTAATTGAGTGTGTAGGTGAAGGAGAAAATCATGGCTTGGAACCAAAACGATGATTATTTTAATGCGGTAAAAATTTCTTCTCTTCAACAACAAGTTGATGAACTAACTTCTGTTATCTATGCCTGGGCTGCAGGTAGAGAACAACCAATGAAGGCTTGTAGGATTTGTTCCATAGTAGGACATCCAACGGAGTTGTGTCCAATGCTTCGAGAGGAGTCTTATAGACGAGTAAATGATGCAGGTGGTTTCCTTGGACCGCACGAGAACTATGATCCCTATTCAAACACGTACTACTCAGAATGGTGGGATCGTCCAAATTTCAACTATGGGAATCCACAAGTGCAACAACCTGCAAGTCAACATTGACCAAATTACCAACAGTTCAATCAGACATATCCCAACGATCAAGAACATGACCAATCTTCTAACTCTAATTTGTCTTTAGAAGATATGTTTAAATATTTTATGATTGAAACAAATGTGAATATTCAACGTATAAGTATTCAAGTGGAACAACTGAAAGTTGCGGTCAGTCAATTGGAGGTGCAAAGTGTTAAAGAATTACCATCTCACACAATGGTGGATTACGAGGAGGATGACAATGAAATTGTGTTGAGCAGTGGTAAAGATGAGGGAACTCCAGAAACGACAGACAATGAAAAGGAAAATCTGGAAAAGGCCATTACTCATAGCTTGGGATTAACAAAAGAAGAAGAAGAAATTGAGCCGAAACAAGATTTGAAAAGGGCTATAGATTCATTAAATTCTTTGCCATTGATTTTAAATAAATTTGCAGAACTTTTCATTCCATTACCTGTTACTCAAAATAAATTTTTACCTTTTATTTTGCAGGATTTCATTCCGGAACAATCATATCATGCAAAGACGAGATGTAATCTACCTATGAGGAATGTTGTGATGGATGGAGTACGCCACATACATGAAATTGGAGTGACGTAGTGGTTTGGTCTGTTGTCGAACCAATGACAATAAACACAGGCGCTTCTTGGGAGGCACCCCAAGGGAAGTAGACTTTTCTTTCTTTTTATTTTAGTATTTTATTTTTGTTATTTGTGCCTATTTCTTTGCATTATAGTTTATATTGGGGACAATGTAAATTTTAAGTGTGGGGGAAGGGATTTAGGATATTTATTTTATTTTTAGAAAATTTTAAAAATTTGTCTTTGTTTTATTTTTAGGGAATTTTAATTTTTTTTTTATTTATTTTTTTATTTTTAGGGAATTTTAAAAACAAAAAATTTAAAATTTTGGAATTTTGTGGATAAATTCACTACAAACCCTCACGAGACATAACTCGTCCACTTGGGGTAACCTTGGGGTTTAAAGACTTGTTGTACATGCTAAGTGTAACCGTGTTTCCTACGAAAATGGGGTAGTTTTTATTTTTATTTTTAGGATGTGTCACCTGAGCAATAAATTAATTAAATTTTAATTTTTAGCCAATGATAAAAATGTTGATTTTTATTTAATAACTCTTGAAAAAATGATAAATTTTTGCTTAATTTGAATTTTTGACTTTTTATTGATTATTACTTTGTTTGAGATCTTTAAAATTTTTATGCACTTATATCCATTTGTTTGAGCTAATTTTAATTTAGAGAAAGTTTAAATGGTTAAATGCTTATGAAAGATATTTTTGAACTCTATATCTTATTTGATCATTATTTGAAGTGAAATATAAGACAAAATATAATTTGGAGGAGATGATTTAGGTAATTTTTCTAGGATTATTATTGGAAAAAATTATTATGTGGTGGGTTGAGATGGAGCGTAAAACGCACTCACTCATAAACACATGAAAAAGCGAGATGGAGCGTAAAACGCACTCACTGGTGAGATAGAGCATAAAATGCACTCACCATGAAAAAATAAATGAAGAAAGAAAGAAAATGGGATGGAGCATAAAATGCACCCATTAAAAGAGAAAAAAAATTGAAAAAATAATTGAAAGAAAAAAATTGATGATCCTAGTATGTTTCATTGATTAAAAACCTTTTGATCTTCTGATTTATATTTGTCTGTATTAACTGAAAGTGATGAGAAAAATAAATATATTGAGTTTTGTTATATATCTTTTATAAGGTAATTAATAACCTAAACTTATCCGAGTTTGATAAGTTTGATACATTTGGATTCACACACACACAAAAGATCTTGAGTAAAGTAAGATTAATAAATATGTTAAAGTTCTAGATTTTGTATGGTTTTGAAACTTTCTTTGAGTTATCATTTAAAAAATCTTTGAGTCTGATGTTGAAATTTATATTGATCTGTTGCTCAAGTAAGTTGTTTAGTTATTAGTTTAAATTTTATAATTTTTATTTTTGTTTTGCCCGAGGACGAGCAAAAGCTAAGTGTGGGGGTATTTGATAGAGCTAAATTATACGATATTTTTATTCCCTAATACTTAGTTTTTATATTTATTGTATGGTTAAATGTTTAATTATTTAGCATATTTTGGTTTTAATAGGTTTTATAGAATTTTAGTTAATTTATGTTAATTTAGGTAATTTTATAGTATTTTTTATATTCCTTTTTATTTATGTGTTTTTATTTTTTTTTAGTATTTTAGGAGTTTTATTCATTATTATGTGTTTTTAGGATTTTTAGTATTTTTATATTATTTTATTTTGTAGGAAAATAAGCTTAGGGGCAAATCTGTAAATCTTGCAAGAATCTGATGGTTTTTTGGTAATTAACCAACACTGATGGCAAAAGTGTAAATAAGCAAGAAAATAGGTGGAATGGCAATTTCGTAATTTCCGGACGACAGGCCGCGCATTGCGCGCATGAGGGTGAATCAGCAGAACAGGAAACGACGTCGTTTTGGTCATTGAATGGAAAGTATACCGCGCAATGCGCGGAGTGCGCGGAAACTGTGGACGCAGGGCGCATGGAACGACGTCGTTTGGATCGGTGACCGCGCAATGCGCGGGGCGAGCGGTGACGTCAGCAACTCGGCTGGAGCGTTGACCGATCAAAGCTGGCGTGTTAAGGGGCTGTTTGGCTTACGCATTAATGCTGGAAAACGGGATTTTTCGGATTTTTGCTACTTTTTGATTCCAAATTGGATTTTAATTTCAACTAGGGTTAGGATAATAATTACTTTTTCTTTTTCTTTTATTTTTAATTGTAAATCCTATTAGGGTTTGGACAAGTTAGAGATCTATAAATAGAGGGCCAAGCTCTCTCATTATTTATTGTAAGCTTCTAGGAGTTCTTTCTCCTAATTTCTTGGAGAGAGTTTTTTAACTAGTGGGTATTATTTTTATTATGTTTGGTTAATTTTATTTTTTTCAGTTCCAAAGGGATGTTGAACCTTATTTTTAATTAATGTTTTAATTGAGTTTTATTATATATTCCTTCATGCATGAGATTTATTCTTGATGATCTGTTTTAATTGATTAGATGATATTTATTTGATTAATTTGATTTGGCCAGTTGAATTAATTAAGTTTTTGTCATATGCTAGATTAAGATTTGATATTAAGCTAACGATATTTTATCTGATCATAAGTAGCAATTAATAATATTTGATTGTGGACAAACTTTTGAATATTATTATGGTTATCAAGATGGCAAGTTAAATGGTCCGCGATGTTAAGATTGTTGCTTGGAATAATCTAATTCTCTAATTTTTAATGCAACTGTTATATTAAATCTAGACTGATAGTTCTAGGTTGTATGATAGTTAGGGTCTTTTGTGAGCGATTGCTGCATTAGATTTATAATTTAAGGAGGATTCCCGGTAGCTTGGCGATTGTCGGTTATCTAGGATTATTAATTTCAATTGAAGGAAAAGATAATAATAACTTGATTAATTTGTTGATTAAAAGAATGGGATACTGAACTAAGGAACTGAAGTTTGTTTTAATTTATTTTTCTCATATTTATTATTTATTATTTAGTTTTATTTGTTTGTTTGAATTTTAATTAGTTAATTAATATTTCCAAATCCCCCCCATTTAATTAGATATTTTTGAAAATATCTAATTTATTAAAACAATTCACTCTCTGTGGGTTCGACTCTTACTTTCACTACTACATTAATATTTTTAAATTAAGGTTTTATTTTTGGGTGTCTGCGACAGCATCCCAACCACTGGTTGAACCAGTGATCCATACACCCGGTACCCTTTTCAGTTCGATAACCGATCCGAGTCTAAAAATATTGCTATTGAGAATGCAAGTTATTATTGATAAGGATATAATAATCTAAACAATAAGTTTTTATCCAATCTTTTAATTAATTTTGAAGAAAACAAACATGTTAAGATTATTTTAAGTTATTTCATGAATAATCACATTCTAAACAAATATGTGAATAAAATTATTTAATCCTGACATTAATAATCTTAGGATTATAATATATGAGAATATAATCTTAAAATTATAATTCTTACAAACAAACATGATAAAATATTAATCCTGTAGACAACTTAAGTACCCTCATCTGTCTGATAAACTGCATGTGATACACAAGACTCAAATTACTTCGGACGAACCTTTGAGGCCGAAGTAACAAGATCCTCACAATCGGAAGAAACTTTGAAGCAACAAGGTACACACAATCAGAACTAACAAAGAATACTAAATTGGCAGCAAAGACAGAAACCAATCTATTGGCAGTCTATCTAATTATGGCATCTTCAAAATCCAAAAGAGCAATGGAGCATCAGCTTTTCACTAAGCTACAAAGAAACAAAAGAGAAGTGATGCTAAACTGCACAAGTTTTTACAATTAGAAAACCCAAAACCTATGGCAAAAGGGTCAAAACCGCCTAAGCTGAAATTTAATGTACATAATCTGTTACGCACAATGAAATTAGACTAAGTGTGCCGAAATTTGCAAGAAGCTCCCCTCTTGCAATGCCCATTCTGTTCAAACATGTAGCATTGCCCTCTGTTAAATCTAGTAGAGGATCCTCCTGATTCTCCACCAGTCTGCTTGTTCCAAGGCCTACCGCGCTGAGAGCCCCCATCCCTTTGACCTGAGAATCTCTCTCCTTTGTGGTGGTTCTCGCTTCTCTGGTTTCCCTGATTCCCTGCAGGTGAACCCCAACCTGGATTTGCAGTTCCTGATGCTGGCCCCTGAACATTAGGTCCTAGATTCCCAGTTGGTGCTGCCCAACCTGGGTTTCCATTCCCATATACTGGCCCTTGAGCAGTTGGTCCCACATTTCCAGTTTGAGTAACCCAACCTTGATTTGCATTCACAGGGCCTAGCCCTTGAACAATAGCAACAGCATTGCCTGGTGGAACAACCCAGCCTGGATTAAAATTCCCAGGAACTGCCCCTTGAAAACCAGCTAGTGAATTTCCATTTGGCACAGCCCAACCTGGATTAGCATTCCCAGGTGCTGGCCCTTGAACAGAAGCCACCCAATTCATGTTCGGGTTAGGTACCTGTCCTCCCCACCCCATGTTTGAATTTACAGGCATGGCACCCCAACCAGAATTTGGATTTTCAGGCTGCGAGTTCTGAGCTGAAGCGCTGTTCTCTGCAATGCCCATGCCCCAAGGTACATTAGGTTGCACTGGAGGCTGCATGTTAGCATTGTTTGGAATTGGAGGTCTCCAAGGATCAGGTAGTGGCATAGATGAGACACTTTGATTTGGAAAATTTCCAGCAGAATTCTGAACAGGAGTGGATGGAACCCCACCCCACTGACCATAAGCAAGTTGTTGTCCAGACAGAATTGAAGAATTTGCTTCCAAGCTCTGGGATGGCGCACTACCCCAACCATGGGTTCTAAAAGCAGGGTTCTCACCAGTAACAGACTGAACAACATTGGCAGTAGTTTCAAATACAGGAAGCGGATGGCCGAGATTCTGTACACCATGTGACTCAACAGTAGCGATTGATTGAGATGTTTGAAGAGACTTGTTAGAGCCTAGAATACTTTGTTCAGAGTAGGGTGCTGCACTATTACCTGAGCGAGAACTTAGAGGACTTTTCTCTGAAACTACTGTCAGGTTCCTGGCACTATCTGGGGTAGCTGCAGGTGACTGCAGAGCTTCATTGCCACCAGAGAGCGAAACAGCAGCCAAGGGAGGGACCACTTCTCCAGCCCACCCTGCAGCACTTTGATTTGGAGTAGGAGAAGGAAGGTTTACCGAATTGTTCCTGCTACCGTAATCAGAATTCATCCTGTCTGCAGAAAGTATTGGGACCTCAACTGAAGGTGCAGCCCAAGCCCAAGATGCCTTATTAACGTGTGAATAGATTACATCATGGTTCTGATCAGAGTTAAGTCTCCCTCCATCTTGGCCCTCCCTTCCCTGCTGTAAGGAAGTTTCATTAGGTTTCCGGGTGTGAGTGAATGGGAGATGAGGACTATGCAGAGTATTAACCTTTGGAGTTCCATTGTCCAATTGTGGCAATTCTCTCTGAAACTTTCCTGCCAGTGCATCAGTCAAAAGCATAGCATCATCCTTGTTTCCAGTAGTTTTCCAAATCTTGAGATCAGCAGGAAAGTATCCAGTATTGCTCCATTTACGAAGCTGCACCATAGAAAATGGACCTTGAACTTTTCCAGATGGATCCTTGTAATGCCACATTTTGTCTGTTTGACTGATGTCAGCAGCAGTTGTAGCAACTGGAGCAAACAGAGATACCGGGGAAGTTTCTGCAGCAACATGAGAGAATGATTCAGATCTCGCAATAGAATGTCTATTCAATACAAAGGCTTCAGAACTAGTATCTGGGCTTGGCTTCTCCAAATTAATTGGTTTTTCTGTTTCTTTCCCCTTTCCTTGATTCCATGAGCTATCAGCAGATATTTCAATACTCAGAGGAGCATCTTCAACTTTATTTGCAAGATGTTTATTTGACAAGTTTCTGTTTAATTCCCAACTTTTACCAGAACTTTTCCCGGTGCCACTCCAGGAATCTTTTGAATCTCCTCGTCCTGGTGAAATTGGCTCCCTTCCTCTACTGCTAAAGCCAGAACCCCTAGGTCTCATGTAAACTTCTGCATACACCAGAAGAGAATTTAAAAATGTATCACAGTATACTCTCTTATTTTTATAAAGAAATTAAAATGACAGGAGCATACCTTGTTTGTTACCGTCCATTTCGCTGTTATTATCTTCAGAATCAAAATTTGGATCCATGTTTGGGTCTGCATGTATCTCAGGAATATCTTCTAGTCTACGCCTACGCTCTTCAGGTGTCTTCAGAAGCTGTAAACTCTCTACGCATTCTCTAAGCGTGAAAGTCAGTCAAGGATTATATCAACAGTTACCAATTTCCGATATCGATCACATAGTAAAAATATAAAATGACAATAACTACTAATCAACTATAGGCATTGGCTACGAGGATAGTAAGTTTTACGATAATAGTTATAATACTCCATCTGACCATATTATCTGCAAATTGCAACTTTTCTTTCAGAGTGTGCAGCACGGATTCTCAGACGTGTCAAAAGTATATTTAAATATTCTATATTTAAAAAACATATCATATAATTAAAAATATAACATTTGAATATATTAAAGCATTAAAATATATACAGAAATATAATATCTACGAAGCGTCTTAAAATCCGCACCCACGCTCTATAAAAAGAGCTTCAAATAATGTGGGGTGGAAAGAATATATCTTTACTGACATAATCCCTATTTCCTAGGGTTACATTTAGCTTCATTTAAGAACCACATCCATCCCCATTCCCAAACACATTAAGCAAACTTGTGATGATATATTTAAGGATGCAGTGGAATCATCAAATTAAATGTAAGTACATTTAAAATAGGACGATTGGAAGCAGCACATATATGAAAGATTTTGTCATTAAGGATATCGGGATATAGCTTCTATTCAAACTAATGGCATATGATGTTCAACAAAAAAACCACAGACATTAAATCATAAACTTTAACAGCAAAGGATATTGCTTCTTTTTGCCTAAATCACTTGCTCTATCCCGAAGATGACTAAGGCGCACTAGTTCTGACTCCAGCCACTGCATGACAAACACTGACCATTATGCATGATATAACTGAAAAGCATACGCAACATCTAGTATCAAAACAGTATTTACCAGGAAGACAACTTGAAATGGAAAAAAAAACATACATAGCATGAAACCGTACTGAAGCTAAGTTTATTCAACATAAATGAAGTTAACAATAAATATATATTCTATATACAAGAGGAGAGACTGGAATATAGATACAGAAAACCTCTAAAGAAAGCAAAGGTTGCAAATTTTCTGTTCTCTTGTAGTAGTCAACTTTCCATTTGTGGAGCCAAAGATTTTCTTTAGGCATGTGCAACAATATAAACCCTAATTCCTCACCGCGTTAGTGGATAATAAAGTAATTTCTCCAAGCTTTAGGTTCCAGTTTTAGGCCCAAAGAAAAGAAATCAGTTAGGCCGCCAAAACTATGAGAAAGCATGGGAAGTGGAGTTTTTAAAATTTAGAACAGATGCGTTTCCTTCACTATTATACTACTTTGTGACAATAGCTCTCAGTTAGCAAGAAAACATATATCTGAAACAATATCAGTCCCAGTTCATATACACCCCCAATAAAGATCGGAAGATCACATGAGCAATACTTACATCATTTACTCTTGCTACCTGGACTTCCATGGCCTTATCAAGAATGTCACCCTACAAGCAACCACAGATTTTCTTAGAACAATGAGAGAATTTGTATATATTTGAATCGAAATATAAGTGAGACTATTGTGCATAATCACCACAGTCAGCCGATTGATAAGTCCACATTTTATACTCTGACGTAAACGTTTGCATTCATCCTAAGAGATCAAACAAAGATATATGTCAATTTTGTCAAATACACACTTATGAACAGAACATAACATATATTCCTTGATAATAAAATTTGGGAACCCTTTTCTCATAATAAGGAAAGCTTCTATTAATAAGCAATTGAAATCAAGCTTACCCTTTGTCACCTCTTTTCAGATCTATTATTTATCAAATGTACTTTAGACTTTAACATGGCTCAATTAAGGTGGCTAGAGGCCATAAAACAAGGTGTCCAACTTGGGAGCTACATTATTGCTCACATCCATGGTCAAATCTATTATAGGTGATCTGAAGTGGAGAAGTAGAAACACGGACAAGATTATTGTCATCCGGCAAAATGTGTGTATATATTACACACATTAAGTTTCAAAAAGGATATAAGTGATTTATTTATTAAGAGAAATACTCCAGAAAAAATATCTTTAGTAAATGCATGAAGAACTGAAATAAAATAGTAACCTTTGCAATACTTTCAGCTTACTCACCTCAGTAAACTCCTGATTTGAAATTGAATCAATTGATATAACCTCAGTTTTGTTAAGATTTAATATTTCTAGCATGATATCAGTTGTCCTTTTGCCAACTTTGTAAAGCTCATCTGCTTTGCTTGTACCTGTATGTAAAATATGACAAAATCTAAAGATTCGATTCTATGTAAAATCTTCAAAATGCACAATTCTGAACTAAATACAGAAGAGGGAATGTTATAAATAGTTACCAACAACTTGGACTAGCCTATATATGTCTTGCTTTTGATTACTACCAGAGATCCTTATCCTTACAAAAGTACCAACAACCTTGTCATAGAACGTCTCAATATCTTCAAGTAAATCCTCCATCAACTTTCGCCTCAAGTATATTAAGCTAATGTTATGGATATCAATGGCAGCATACTCTTCACGATTAGATTGATATCCACGGCCATCTTTCCTACGTGCTTTGCGTTTCCGATCTTTCCCACCCTTTGTTAGGGATTCAGTTTTCCCATCAGCATCCTGGTGGTTAACTTCAGTATCAACAACACTCCCTTGGACATCATCTATCTGGGCATCCTCCTTTATTAGGAAGTGAGATTCAAGAAGTTTCAACATTTCAAAATGCCCTACGCGTGCTTTTCCAAATATATTTTGAAGCCTAGCATCACAAATGATTTGACTTTTTCGACGAGGATCACGAAGTTTATTACGTTTTATATATTCAAGCAAGAGAGCCTGAACATCAAACTGAGATAAAACAGCTTTGTCATCCTTCATGTGCATGACAAATTCTAGAAGCTCTTTTGATGCCCACTCAGAGTTTTTAGGTGTAGTAGTCCATTCAGCGCCAACTGCTACTGTTTCACTTGTCAATTCATCTTGCTTGGCATGAGACTTGAGCCGTTTCTTAGCCTTTCTTTTTTTAGACTTACTTGCTTCTGCATTATCAGAATCATCGTCAGAACCAAAACCTCCATCATCCTTAACATAAAGCTGCTCATCAGGGGATTCATGTTTGCCAGCCAATAAATTAGATCCTTTACGAGGGTTTTTAGCCTGGGCAAGTTCAACTGAAGATATGGATAGCTTTTCTTTCAGATCTATCCAGTAATCCTTAAAGAGGTACTCCCAGCTAGTCTTGTCATCAAAATCTACTGGTGCCTGCACAAAGAGAGAGATCAATCAGTTATGAACACTTTAAGCCATCGAAAATCAAATACCTGATTTCAACACATCTTTGTAAATAAAGAGAAAATGGCCATAAGATCATAATCTCTGGTACTCCAGACCACAACCCCTTGAAAAACAGTGAAGTAAAGACCTCCTCTATAAAACTAAAAAAATGATGCAGAAAATGTTATCATGTACAGGTTCCATACAAAACCAAATCTGCTCTACTAAACAATCAAGAGAACAGAATTCTACAAAGTGCATGAAAATGCAAATGCTTTGAACTGTCTGATAAATGTAGTTGAAAAAAGACGGTTCAACTTTGAAATTCAAAGAAATATTTCTGTCATTTAACCTCATAGAACATATAGATACTTCCCAGCTGGAATTTGAATGGGACTATGGATAATACAACTTGATAGCAAATAAAAAGAAAAAGTTGGACATACAACCAGATTATCCAAATTTGTCTAAACGTACCAATTCATTGGAAAAATCATTTCACTTTAATTTTTAAATGCTGAGTAATCCGTAATCAAGGTTATCCATTCCATGGCACAAAATTAATGGACTATGATTTTCATATTTGAAAACTGAGTACAAGAATTGCATGCTTCCAAGAAGTGGCAAGTCAGTCTTTATAAAATGAGAGTACCTTGACAATTTTCTGTCAATGATGGGAAAAAATTTTAAACGAAAACATTGTACTTGGCGATTTTTATAGAAACTGAAGGAAGAGAATAAGGTTTAGGCTTCTTAACAATATGGAAAGGGATAAAAATTACACAACTTCCTTTTGGTGCCAATGTCTCTCTAGTATAGAGTTATAATGAGCAAATATGGTTTTCACCTGATTGAGGGATGTGAATCCTATTCATAATTAATGTTGTTGCTCAAGCTAGCCCTTAGAAATTCATTTCCTAAGACTAAATTCTTTACTTCCCTTGATCTCCTTCAGGGTTTGGATGGGGATCAAATTCATTTCTGGTAGGATAGTTATGTTGGTGATGGTACTCTAGTGAATGTTTCGAGTTCGTTCTCTCTCTTTGAAACATAACATTTCCCTTGCTCATTTCCTTCACTGGGAAGCATAATCTGTTGCTTGGAACTTCCATTTCAAAAAATTAAAAGAAACACGAGGTAAATGATTTAATTACTCTATTGCGCCTTCTCAGCCAGGTATTGTTCTTCTTCTACTTCTGATAGGAGAACGTGACTGATAGACACATAATTATACATTTTAATATTCTAATTTTTATTATTTTATATGTTTATTTTATTTAATTAATACATTTTATTTTGTTTTGTAGGAAATAGTTAAATAATTGAAGTTGAGTTGAAAAATGAGTTCTAGAAGCTTTCAAGTTGATTTTTATTTGGACTCCAATAAAGAGTTGGAAGATTACCATGTAAAAGTTGAAGTCAAAAAGGAAAGAAGAGTCCAAGTTATTCCAAATTAAATTAGAGTTCAATTTATTTTCTCTATAAATAGGAGTCTTGTTTAGAGAAAAATCATTTTTTATTTTCTTTTTCTCTTTACTTTCGGTAGGATCAAGCAGAGTACTATTTTCTTTTCTTTTTCTTCTTCTAGTTTCGGTAAAGCAAAGAATGAAGTCAGGAGCATTCTCATTATACTTTAGCATGCACAGATTGGTCAAAAGGAGTTTTTGTTATTCATTAATTGCACATTCTTTATTAGTTTAATAAAGTTCTATTTAGTTTTTATTTTATTTCATGCAATTAATATTAGTAGCTTTAGTTTTGTTTTCCCCTTTATTATGAATTCTATGGCTAGCTAAATTTTTAATATCTAGGATGAAGATGAAGTTAAGTATTACATATTAATATTTTCTTTTCATTCTGATATTAATGTCTAATTGTTTGTTCCTTTAATTTACCTTCGCGCATAATTCGTTTTGGTTCTATATTAATTGCGAGGTTTTGATAGGTTATTGTTAAGATATAAGTTTTTCATAATTCATATTTGCTCAATAAAGTTTTGATGAGTTATAGTTAATCCTTAAATTTTCATAATCTATGTTTGTCCATCTTAATTATATGAATCATTATTTTTAAGGGTAAGGAAAAATAATTAGAAATTAATTAAGAAAATGAATAATTTAATTATTATGTTAGTATTTAGTAGATTCAGATTTCTAGGTAGTTTTTCTCATTATTAGTTTTCGTTATTAATTTTTAATTTGCATTATTTAGTTAATTAATCATCTCCACCATTTTTTATTTCTAATTTGTTTGAAATATAAATTAAGGGAACATTGAAATTAATTTAGTTTCTGTGGTTCGACCTGTACTTGTCCGTTCTTCAATTTAACGCTGTGCACATGCAGTTACTATTTTTTATCACATCAAGTTTTTGGCGCCGTTACCGGAAATTAGATTTAATTTTTTTTATTCCTTAATTTTTATTTATTCGAATTAGTTTTTACCACTAATATTTTTATTTTTATTTTTAAGGATTATCGAAGCGGATCGAAGGAGCAAAAACATAGATATTTTGTTACTGCGCTTTCTTGGTATTTCGTATCTCCATATTTATTAATTATTATTTTTTTTTTTATTAAATATAAAAAAACAAAAAAAAATAGTAGTTTAATTTATTATTTTTAGTTTAAAAACTAATTGCCGCATTTGTGCATTCACTCACGTAGAGCACATCCTGCTTAGGTTTTTATTTTATTTTATTTTTGTTAAATATAAACTGTGGTGATTGCTAGAAAATTGAGGTACGTCAAATTTCTCATTCTTTCGTAATTCACATAGTTTTAGGACATTTTATTTGTTTACAGTTTTTTTTTTATTTGTGCATTTTTATTTTTAATTTAACATTAAGGGTAAAACCCGAAACAAGATAAGGTGGGGATTTCATCACCCTTCCTTAGCCCACAAACAACCATATTTTGCATAACCAACTAAATAAAATCAAGTAGACGTTGGCCCCTAAACTCTCGAGCTCAATTAGGACAAAGGACTCTAAGAGGAGTTTGAATTTTAAATTACTCAAACTACTGGTGTCTAGGCAAGTGGTTCAAAAGATAAACGCTTAAAGAACGCGTAGTTACTTAATTAGTCACCGTACCTACGGAAAGACTCTCCCGTTCTTACACTTATCTAGCTAGTGGTGTGATTAATTTCAAATTTGGTGGACCTTAAAAAATAACTTGGAACAGTTAGGAGCTGTCTGGATTTTATTTAAGTTAACCTTAGACGTAGTTTTTATTTTTATTTTTATTTATTTTTGTTTTCTCATATTTGTTTTTGTGTGCTTATTTGTTACTAGTGCATGCAAAAAGTGTGGGTTAAGGACAAAACATCTCAATTAGTGTCGGAATTCACCTTAAAAGATCTCATTTTAAAAATGGAGGTAACACAAACCGTTTCTTTAAGGGATCGATGCTATCCTTCCTGCTCTGTCCAACCTTCATGCATCAGTCTACCACCGGTAACTTGTAATAATTATGAACTTAAACCGTATTTTATAAATATATTACCTAAGTTCACTGGGGTATAAACCGTATTTTATAAATATCCATATTTATTTCTTCAAGAATTTGAAGAAGTTTGTGCATTAATGAAAATTCAACAAATGTCTGAAGACTTGATTAGGTTAAGATTGATCACGTTCGCTTTAAAAGATAATGCTAAAAAGTGGTTACATAGCCTAGTGAATAATTCCATAACAACCTAGAAGGAATTTGTTGTTACATTTCTAAAAAAATCAAGGTTCTAAAAGGCGGGAGGCGGGCGGCTGGGAGGGGGGGGTCTAGCGCCTAAGGGGCCAAGGTGGGGCCTGACCGGGGCCTAGGCGGAATTTTTTATTTTAAGTCAATTTTAATATTTTATCTTACATTTATCCAAACAAAACGATAATATAAAGAAAAACAATCTATAATAAAGATAATAAAGGCATTTGTTTAAAGTTCAAACACATATCCATATTGCTAATGTCAAAATTCAAATAGAAACATACAATTGTTTAAAGTTCAAACACAAACAAATAATAAAAAATACAAACTAATAGTCATCATCTCCATATCCCTCTATATCTCTCTAACTCTTCTTCTCCATATCCCTCCAAGATAATGTCCCTATTGGGCTCACACTCATACTCCTCATCTCCCTCTTCTTCCGTGTCATCATCAAACAAAAAAATTTCTTTATAGAGTTCTCTGACTCTAACATTTGTACTATTTCTCCTAGGCTCTAGCATGCTAATCTGCTTTGGATGCTTCACTAACCGCTTTTCAAGTAAAGCCCGAACAATCCTCAACTTCTTCATCTATTCTTACGACGTTGTTTTGTAGCTTAATTATTAAAATAAAATAAAAACAATTGCAGCCCTAAATTTTCCGCTTAGACCTCGCCTAATTTTTCCGTCTTGCCCGCCCAGTCCTGTAAAATTTCCTAGAGGAATTTTTTTTCCTCCTTGAGCATAGGCGAGGCCGCGAGGCGCTAGGCGGCCTAGGCGTGGCGCCAGGAGTGGGCCTAGCGCCTAAGCGGGGATTTTTAAAAAATATTTTCCAAATCACAAAACTTCCAAAATTAGAGCTTCAATTCATCAATTTTGCCAACTTGAAAATGAGTCGTTTTGAAAATATTTTGATATATTTAAAAATTTGTTATCCCAGTGCCCACACCATGGATTTGAGAAATGAAGATTGTGTCAAATTGCCTACGAAGGTTTAGACTTTTCCATTAAAACGATTTTAGAGTCAATGTGTGGGGATTTTTTTTAAAATGATGAGGAAAGGGCTTGGGAGTTTTTAGAAGACTTAGCAGAAAAAACCATACAATGGAAAACCACCCGAAAGACCGATAAACCTATCCCATTTAGGGGTATTCATACAATTGACACTTCAATAGCCACCGAAGTTAAGTTGGTTGGTGTACTTAAAAGACTTGAGGCTTTCGAAACAAAAGAGTCATCACATGTAAACCAACTTGAAGATTTTGATCAAGTCAATGCAATGTTTCAAAGACCTAGGAATAACCCGTTTGCACCCACTTATAATCCAGGTTGGAGAAATCATCCTAATTTTGCATAAAACCAAGGACCCTACCCGAATAACTCTTCAAATCAGGTCAACCAGTCTCTAAATCAATCCTTTCAACCTTACCAAAAGTCGAATCCCGGTCCGTACCAAAATTCAAATTCAACAACTCAATATCCACTAGGGTTTTCCAATGAAAGTGAGAAGCGATTTAACACATTAGAGAAAAATATAGAAACTTTAATGAAATCTCGGATCCAAACTAACCAAGCTATATTTCGTTTCGAGATCCAAATGAGTCGATTGGCCACTATAGTTAGTGAAAGAGAGAAGGGTAAGTTCCCTAGCCAGCCCGAGACCAATCCAAAATTTTCAGTCCCTAATTAAAAATCTTATCATGCCAATTCACTTGAAAACAATCAAATCAACTATGTGAATTCTGTAATCTCTTTAAGCTCTGAAAATTATTTTAACAACCATGCTGGCATTGATAATGAAGAAGAGAAAAATTTAATTGATGAATCTAATAATCTATCTTCAAAACCAGCCCAGCCTAAAAAGCCCACAAACTCTGAGTCGGTTGGCCCATCTAGTAAGCAATTGTCAAAGAATGATCAAACCACATCTTCTGAATCAAATGAAAAAGTCTTTAAAATAAACGCCTCATTTCCCCAAAGATTAATTTCAAACAATCAGTCAGCCTAGTTAGACAAAATTCTAGAAGTATTCAAACAAATGAAAATTAATATTCCTCTTTTAGCCATTCAACAAGTCCCCTCATATGCTAAATGTTTAAAAGATTTGTGCACACACAAAAGAACCACTCATGTTCCTAAGATAGCTTTTCTAACAACCCATGTTAGTTCTATCCTGTCATGCCAAGTCCCTGTGAAGTATAAAAACCCCAGTTATCCTACTATTTCATGCATTATAGGAGCTTAATTGAAAAAGCTTTGCTTGATTTAGAAGCGAGTGTTAACCTTTTATCATTTTCTGTGTATCAAACCTTGGGCTTAGGGGAGTTGAAAAAGACAAGAGTCATACTCTAACTAACTGACCGTTCCATCAAAGTGCCAAAGGGAATAGTTGAAGATGTACTCATTAAGGTTGACGATTTTGTGTTCCTTGTCGATTTTGTTATTCTTGAAACCCAGCATGTTGCCAATCTCAACGGTAAAATTCCTGTCATTTTAGGTAGACCATTTCTAGCAACCTCTAATGCGTTAATCAATTGTAGAAACGGACTAATGAAATTAACATTTGGGAACATGATAATTAACTTAAATGTGTTTAATGCGGGAAAGCAACCTAGTGATTTTTCTGACCAACCCGTTGAAACAAACATGATTCAGGAAATGTCTGAAAATGAACTTAATGGAGAAGATGAAATTCTTAACTTTTGTTTAAAACACTTTGGTCAAAATTGGGATGAGACAGAATATGTACATAAGGTGAATGAAATGTTAGAACCCTCTACATCAATGTATTCTAAATGGGAACCCGTGACCGAGCTAATCTTACAATCATACAATATTCAGAACCTCTTAAAAAGAGTCCACCAGAGTTAGGTCCTTCCAAAACTCTTCTTGTGATCATTGCTTCCGATTTAACAAACCCACAAGAGGAAGAGTTATTGACCATCCTTAGAAAGAACAAAGAAGTCATAGGATGGAGCATAACAGATATTAAATGGATCAGTCCTGCCATTGTCCAACATAGGATCCATTTAATAGATGATGTTAAACCCGTGAGAGACCCACAGAGGCGGTTGAACCCAGTTCTTAAAGAGGTTGTTAGGAAGGAAATTCTTAAATGTCTAGATAATAGAAAAAGAAAAAATTGAGTTTGCTTAATTTTCACGATAAAAGTCCCCACTAAGAGTTACATCACATACACATGCATACATCACATGAAATTAATTTTATGAAGGATAGTATTTAGAATGAAGATGGAGTATTTTTCATAAGGTGAAAGTTTGATTTTGAATTTGATCTTATTTATGTGTAATGCCCATGAATACTTAGAAGTTTTCTTTCGATTTCATAATTGGTTAAACTCAAAAAAAAATTTATTTTATTTTGAATTTTGTAGGTATATTCACTGTAAACCCTCACAAAACACAACTCGTCCACTTAGGTTAACATTGGGGTTTAAAGGTTTGTTGCACATGCTAAGTGCAATCGTGTTTCCTACGAAAATAGGATAGTTTAGATTTTGTTTTACTCGAGGACGAGTAAAAGCTAGATATTGGGGTATTTGATAGACACGTGATTATACATTTTAATATTTCCATTTTTATTATTTTATATATTATTTTATTTAATTAATACATTTTATTTTGTTTTGCAGGAAATAGTAAATAATTGAAGTTGAGTTGGAAAATGAGCTCCAGAAGCTTTCAAGTTGATTTTTATTTGGACTCCAATAAAGAGTTGGAAGATTACCATGTAGAAGTTGAAGTCAAAAAGGAAAGAAGAGTCCAAGTTATTCCAAATTAAATTAGAGTTCAATTTATTTTCTCTATAAATAGGAGTCTTGTTTTAGAGAAAAGTCTTTTTTTTTTTCTCTTTACCTTTGGTAGGATCAAGCAGAGTAGTATTTTCTTTTCTTTTTCTTCTTCTAGTTTCAGTAAAGCAAAGAATGAAGTCAGGAGCATTCTCATTATACTTTAGCATGCACAGATTGGTCAAAGGGAGTTTTTGTTATTCATTAATTGCACATTCTTTATTAGTTTAATAAAGTTCTATTTAGTTTTTATTTCATTTCATACAATTAATATTAGTAACTTTAGTTTTGTTTTCCTTTATTATGAATTCTATGGCTAGCTAAATTTTTAATATCTAGGATGAAGATAAAGCTAAGTATTACATATTAATATTTTCTTTCCGTTCTGATATTAATGTCTAATTGTTTGTTCCTTCAATTTATCTTCACGTATAATTCGTTTTGGTTATATATTAATTGCGAGGTTTTGATAGGTTATTGTTAATATATGAGTTTTTTATAATTCATGCTTGTCGATAAAGTTTTGATGAGTTATAGTTAATCCTTAAATTTTCATAATTTATACTTGTCCATATTAATTATATGAATCATTATTTTTAAAGGGGAGAAAAAATAATTAGAAATTAATTAAGGAAATGAATAATTTAATTATTATGTTAGTATTTAGTGGATTCAGATTCTTAGGTAGTTTTTCTCATTATTAGTTTTCGTTATTAATTTTTAATTTGCATTATTTAGTTAATTAATCATCACCACCATTTTTTATTTCTAATTTGTTTGGAATATAAATTAAGGGAATCTTGAAATTAAATTAGTCTCTGTGGTTCGACCTGTACTTGCCCGTTCTTCAATTTGACGTTGTGCACTTGCAGTTATTATTTTTTATCACATCAGTGACCATTAGATTACTTGGACAACTTATCTTGCAAGTCTTTTTTCGATTTTCCTATTTGTATTCTTATTTGTCTCCTAATAATTTTTCGCCTAATTTCTTTTATATGGAAGGCCAAATTACCCTTGAAAATCAAGCCTTTTGTTTGGTTGGCAATTCTCAATTGTCTAACTACTAATTATTTGTTGCAAAATGCGAAAGACATACAAACACTTGTGCCCTGAATAAGTGTTCTGTGCAGGCTAAGTTCAGAGTGCCGAGAGCATCTTTTTTAGCATTGTGTTGCTGGGGGAAGGCTATGGAATTTTCCTTCTGAGATTTTTTAGGAGGCTAAAGTGGCCTACTCCTTGAGAGCTTTCTTCAAATAAAATTTCGGGGTTTCGGGAGGCACAAAAATGCCATGAAACTTTAAAAGTATTCTTTTTCCTATTATATGGGACCGAAAGGAATGTCATAATTTTCAATGATAATGATACCTTCCACTTCTTTGGGATAGGGATTTATTTTTAGCATCATTGTAAAAAAAATTAGCTATAAAATTTATGGATGCAAAGGAGGGCTCAGATCTGTTCTCTTTCTTATTATTATTTTTTGGATAAAAGAAGAGATTTTATTAGATGAAAAAGAGAGAATACAAGTAAAGTGGAACAAATAGTCCACCCACCTATATAAAAAGTGGAAGGAAAAAAATAATTAAAAGCAAGAGCAGCTCTCCGGTCTCTACAAAGATCATAAACAGAAATTCCCCCAAAGGCACCCACTACAAAGGCCCATAAAAACGAAAAAACAAATCCTATCCTGCAACAAAGAGAAAGATAAATAGCTATCTCTAAAAAGCCAAGCTGGAAAAAAAATAAAAACAAGTTTAGACAAAGAAGCAAAAGGTATAGGATAGTCCTATGTTACATCAACTAGTACATGTGTCCAATACTCAGACAAGGATATGGGTATTGGACACTTTCTTTTAGTGTAAAAAATTGACAAAATTGAGTACTCGTGTTGAACTCTTCAAAATACCATGTCCAACTAGACACTCCATCCGAGTCTATGTACCATAGGGATAGTCTAAGCGGCGCATCAAGATTCTTGAGAACCAGATCCAAGGAAAAGATGCATCACACATCAAGATATAATATATTTGATTCATCAGCAAATATATACATACATGTGTGTGTGTGTGTGTGTGTGTGTGTTTTTTCTTCATCCCTCCCCAAAATAAGACTATCACATCATATGTAAACACCAAGAATTGGAGACTAAATTAAAGCTTGGGGACAAAGTTTAAGCAGATTAACAGCCCACTTTTACTGCCCAAAAGACAAATATAAATTACCCTTGAAGATAAAACAAATTGCAAGTAGACTGAAAAACAATTAGTAGCATATAAACCTCAAGAAACATAAAATATGATTCTGATCTTAAATTCACAGCGCCCTTGAACCATATAAATTCTCCCTTTGAACATGATCCTTCTTAAACCTCTGATGGACTGCATCATTAGGTGATTTTCATACACTGGACTATGGGAACTAAGTCAATCTTTGTATTAGTGGAAATAATTGATCCATGTCCCATAACCAACACGGCCACAAGAGAGAGAGAGAGAGAGAGGGAGGGAAAGAGAGAGAGATCATAAGAATGATTTTATATACCTTATTTCCCTGATCACTATCTTCAATTAACATCACGATTTTCATGCAAACCTCACAAAAGCCCTTGTTTCCTCTAACGCACAAGATAACAGCATCCTTAACACACCCCTTGCACAAGGAAAACGTACATGTATAACACATATAGTATGCACTTTTCTGACACTTCTCATTGCTACACTGGTGCCAGCCTGAAACAGAAGAAAATGATAATCCTTAACCCCAAAAAATATCCAACTAAAGTGGCAATCACTCCAATAAACTTAAAAAGAACACATGGAACGTCCAAAAAGGTACAACAACCAACTGTATACCATAAAGGAAAACAGAATGGAAAAGATATAATGGAAATAAATTGAAACCCAGTGCCTCTACACCTAAAGCTTAAAGATTCATGAAGGACTTGCAACTTTTTACTCTTTTGGAAGTATAAGGGGGGCATGTTCATATAATAAAATTAACGAAAATAATACAAATATTTCATCCATGATCTGAAAAGACTAATGATATAGAAGGTATTATTCCCCAAAAGGCTAACTCAGAAGTAAAACATACAAATTCACAGAATAAAGAAAGCAGTCACAAGAAAGTGAGTTATTTGACAAGTGCATCCTTATTTCAACTTTTCCTTTACAGCAAAACTATATTTTGATGTAGCAGGAAGAAGTTAAATGAGAAAGAAAGGAAACCGAAAAAATTGTGAGTTTGTGACCATCTCTTGTTGTTTCCACAAGACTATGTTCAAACTTTGACGACAAGTTTTGGGACGAAAATGGCTCAGAAATCAGACCTTGATGTTGGCTAACTCTCAGAAGTGGAACACAATGCCTAAAGACATTAAATTAGTCCAAAGCACAAAGATTGCATTCGTACAAGCTTATCCTGGACAACATGGAAGAATAATCAATCCCTTTAAAAGCCAAAATATTTTTTCATGGTACATATGTTCTTAAAATACAGAATCCTTCAAACCTAAGCACCAAACAAGTTTAAAATTTCTTTTGGGAAATATACATTTATAAGAAAGTTTACATCCAACCCTGTTTTGGGATTCTAATGAATTTGCTTACCTATCAAAAAGATGTATATTAGTATATATATGCAAAACGTAACTAATTTCTTTTTATTTTGTTATCCTAGAAATGCATAAATATAAAATTTAAACAGCCAATTCCAAAACCTAATCTTTTCATATATCATTTTGTTATCTTAGACAGCCACATTAGAGACCAAGAGCATAGCAGTTTGATGTTAACAAACAACGACATCATGGACTATTCCTCATACCA
The DNA here is from genome assembly GCA_947179155.2 of Hedera helix. Taxonomy (NCBI): domain Eukaryota; kingdom Viridiplantae; phylum Streptophyta; class Magnoliopsida; order Apiales; family Araliaceae; genus Hedera; species Hedera helix. The sequence continues at coordinate 3,107,448 of OX359284.1, read as the reverse complement.
GAGGAGAGGCAGAAGCTTTGAGCAACTTCACAAATTTCAAAATCAATTGCAGGGCAGGTTCTCAATGGGATTCCTGATCCTTGCTACCATTGCAGTCTCGTAAAATTGGCTCTCATGTGCAGCAAACATATTCCAAAAAACAAAATGTAAAAAAAATACCAAAAGATGAATAAACATGTAAAACACAATAATTCCGGTGCTTCCTACCTGAAAGATGTAAAAACTTTATTTATTAGTTATTCTTTTGGGATAAGTAAGATGTGAATAATTGTTAATGCCTGAATGGTCAATTTCTACTAAAACACAAGAGTTTTGTTCTAAAGCCAATTTAAAAGTCGAATCCTACTAAGCAAGCATAAAAAAATGGTGTGATCAATTGATCATTGTAAGGACTTCTGTCGAAAATACCTTACACAAGAAAAGGGAGTAGGGAAATGTATATTTCAAATGAATAAGAGGGTCCAGACGGGGTAGCTTGATTCTCATGCCAAACAAAGTCCTCTATACCTTACATGGAACATATTGATTTCAAAAACCCCAGACTAGCATTTAAACTTGAACTACAAAGCGAAGAAACATCCTAGAACTCCAATAAATATAGAAAATATTTTGCCTACATATTGTGATCGGTAGACAAATTATCACTAACATTAGATAGAGAGTGCATTAGGCATGTGCCCCCACTTTTTTACCTATGAGAGAGATCCCACATGGGTATTTTATGAAAGTAATAGAAAACCACGCAGTATGCGTCTAACTATTTCAGGGTTCAAAGTATCAGCCAGCCCCAAAACCCATCGGACAACATGACTGGGTTCTGGCAATTACTAAACTGAAACAGGATACAATTCACAAATTCAATGGGAAATGTCATCACATCAGGATAAGTCCAAAAATTGCAAAAACGTTATATATTAAATTAATGTCGCAGTAAAAGCTGATATGGTGTTATTTGATCCATTTTTTATAAGTAATTACACATAAATAACATGTAACACTATAAAGGATACTCCTTCCGTTCCAAAATATAAGATAAGATCAAAGTGATGTCATATTTTGGTTAAGAGATCTTATACTTTGGAATGGAGGGAATATTGCTTTTTACATTAAGTTCACATAAAATGACATTTTCCTTCTGACAATTTCAATTTTCATTATAATTAGTTTGTCTAGATAAATGTAAGAGAAACTAATAGGCACTCACCACAGTTCCAACGACCCTTAGCTTGAAAGAATTTCTCATCGCGATTAACACAGGAAGGATGATATGCTTTAGGGCAATTCCTACAAAAACAAAGAATTTAATAAACAGACAACCCGAGAAAACATAAATGCAATGGAAAACCTCTTTCCAAACGCTAACAATTTTAGCTTCAAGCACACTCACTTGCGGTCACACAGCACAAGGTCTCCACCATCAAAGCAAATGAAACAAACATCTTCACCCTCCACTGGAGTTGTCATCTTTCGTGCAGGAGCTTTTGCTGGAACCTTAGAATTCCTCCCTCTCTTCCGCTTCCCTCCAGTGTCCTTCACCGACTCCGCTGCATCAGTTTCCATCTCCATTTCAGCGTCCACAGCAGTAATCTCGTCCTCTCCCACCATTGTTTCGTCCTCTTCATCTTCATCTTCAGGTAACTGCAAATCATCTAATCGAGGAACAGACTCCCTTCCTTCAAGGTTCGCCTCCTCAGCATCTTTTTCAGTCTCCATATCCTCTTCTTCATCATCAATCTCCAGAACAGACTCTATTCCATCAACTTTTGTCATGGTTTCTGTCTCCATTGCCAAGTCCTCCTCCTCAACTGCCAAGTTCTCCGCCTCCACAGTCAAGTTCTCCTCCATGGCCAAGTTCTCCTTCACGGCAATGCTCTCCTCCTCCATGGCCCCATCTTCAGCTAAATTTTGTAAATTAGCACTAATTTCCGAATTTTCCCTAACCCCCAATTCTTCAGCTAACTGCAAGCCATCTAGTTGAGGGACAGATACCCCTCCTTCAACTTTTACCTCTTCAGTGTCTTTTTCAGTCTCCATTTCCTCTTCATCATCATCAAACTCTGGAATAGATTCAGTTCTATCAACTTTTGTCTCGGTTTCTGTCTCCTTTGCCAGTTTTTCCTCCTCCAATGCCTCATCTTCATCCACGTTATGTAAATCAACACTAAGTTCCGCATTCTCCCTATCCGCCACTTCTTTATCCGCATTCTTGGCCTCTCTTCCAACAAATTCCTCACCCGGTAATGTACTAACCGTCTCCCTTCCACCATCATTTCCCATTACTGGCTCAATCTCCACTTTCTCCTCCACTGCTTTGGAATCAGCATTCAGTTCCATCTCCTTAGCGTCCTCCACCCCATCATCACTGTCCTTAATCTCACCCACGGATTGCAACTCACTCAACTCTGTGACAACTTTCCCGCCACCAACCACCGAACCCGTTTCTCTCTCCTCCGCTGCCGCCTCAGCTTTATCCGAACCCTCCTCTTCAAAATTCCTTTCCTCATCACCGACGACTCCAGAATCCTTCACCTCGGTTACCAAATTCTGAGTTTCGTCCTCTTTCACAGGATTCGAAACTTCAACAAAACCCACAAAATCATCCAATTTGGGAACAGGGTCGGTTTCGAAATCGCATTCGTCCGTGATTTTGAACTCTTCGGTGTCTAATAACTTGTCTCCCATTTCAAACACCATTGATTTGTTTACATCTGATGAACTCTCTTCATTTTCCTCCATGAAAATCAATGCTTCTAACCATAACCTACGGTTTTATTATTATACAGACTGTGTACATATACACATGTATATATGCGTGTGACCGAATGATGGTTGCTTTCTTTCCCTGTGAATAACTAGGTGTCTAGGTTTGCAGGTGAGGACCGTCTCGAGCAACAAATGAAAGACGAAGAATAGCCGAAGTGGGCTTCGGGTTATGCAATGAGCTTTAAGGCATCGCTTGCTAATGAAAGAGTCCAATTGTCCAAAGATTCCGGGTTGAAAGTCGGTACTTTCAAATTTTAGGCCCATCACAATGGAGCTCTATGAGTCCGGTTTAAAAAACTCGGATGAATTTAAAATTATCTGGTTCGAGTTCAAGATCGCTAAATAAAAAATAAAATAATTTGAAGAATTCCCTTAAAACGTATTTTGAGGTATAATATAAACAATAACATTATATACACAACTTATACACAAAAAAGTTGTGCACAAAAATTATGGAATCTAATGGCCTCAAATTATACACAAAAACTATGTTATACACAGAGCGGCTCAAATCTCAAAACTTTAATATCCAATAACCTTAAATCAATTTAAACTTCAACATCCAATAGTTTAAAATCATTTGGGATTTCAATATCTAACAGTTACTAATTTATCTCCCATTTCTCCCCCCCCCCCCCCCACCCCACCCCACCCCACCCACAATTCAACATTTTTTTTTAAAAATCTATCCACTCACATTTCCCGTCCAAATTAAATTCACCACTTCACTATAATAATAATAATAATAATAATAATAATAATAATAATAATAATAATAATAATAATAATAATAATAACAATAATAATTATAATAATAATAGTAATAATAGTAATATTAATAGTAATAATAATAATTGAAGTCTACTACTACTACTACAACTAATAATAATAATAATAATAATAATTATTATTATTATTATTATTATTATTATTATAAAATAATAAAAATAAAAATTTGCACGTAAACAACATGGGTCACTCTTTTAGTATTGTTGCCCTTTTCCTTATTTTCGAGTATTGCGGTCGTTATATTTCCACATGCAAATTGATTTGGACGGGAAATCACAAGGACGGTTCAGATTCATTCTAATTGATTTGTAAATTATTTTAGGTTGCAAAGAGTCTTTAGGTAATAGAGTATTTTTGAAATTTTCAGGCACGTGCAATTACGTGTCATCTCTTTGGTGTTTTCGTGTGCTATATCGAGAGCAACTATTGTAGTAGGCTCTGACTCATGGTATGAAAATCTTTTGTCCAATTTCAAGAAAAAATATAGAGAAAAAAATATTATGGTGATGCGATTTAGTTGGTGTTATGACAATATTTTTTTGTTTGAACTTAGATGACTCATTTTATACTTTTGGGTATATATGCAAAAGTCTTTCTTTTGAATTTTTATATCTTTTTTTTTCCTCATTGAATCACACCAAATGGCTTGCAGTACTTCCCTTTTTCTACAGGAAATATTGTTCGTGGATTATATTGATTGATGGTTAGAGATACTAGAGGCAAATATATGTTGCCAAACTTCTCATTCCGTTTTGTCAATAAAGAAAAAGTATGTGGAATACCTAAAAATACTATATTACACAAATTTGAGCCCGCTATCGTCAATCAATTAATTGCTCAAACCTGCTAATAACTAATTTTAAGTTGGAAATGAGTAGCACGCTAATGTTTACCTAAAAAAAACTATGACTGTATTAAGTATCAATCTTTTTGTATTAATGGTTGGACTCTCAGTTCTATTATGGAACTGAGAGTCCACAACAGTTTTAGATTTTTCAAATTAAAAATATTAGATACAGTGCTCACCTGTTATATTAGTTGCACCGTACCTTCAGGCACGGGTTATCCCTAATTATTTAATAAAATTGAGTGAAATTTTCTGAATATATAAGAGTATCTAAATAAGCTGAATAATGCAAATAAATTGAACACTTAATGAAATAACGTATTTGATAATTATCTGTCTAAAATATCTGAACATGTATACTTTACTATTTTTAACCTTACAGACTATCATGAATGAATTTATTTTACAATTACAAATATACTATGTTATTTAAGCAAAAATTATATAAATTTCTTAACAATCTTTTACTATATTTGATAATTAAATTCGTAAATACAAAATAAATAAATAAATAAAAGACTAAAATACCAAAAATATCCTATCTGTCCTAAAGTAATTTTTTTTTAAAAGTTGGTTATTATGATGTATTATGACATAATTCTTTCCAACTCTTTTGATTACAAACTTTATACTTGGAATTCAATACTAAAAACAATAAAATTCATTATCATCCACTATTGATTTAATTAAACTTCTATCTCTAAACACCAATTCACTCTTCCTTGGTTATTGAGAGAGATTGAAAAGTGCATTTAGGTTTGCTCTGAACAGGCCTGGAAGAATAGGTAAGGTCCTCTGCAATAGAAATTAAGAACGTTACAATGTCATTGGGGAGGAAAAGATTGGAAGCAACAGAAACAAAGGGGTGGTGAGAACGAGTAGGACATACGGAAAAAGAAGGAACAAGAGGGTGATTTTGTAGAGGGAGGACACATGAATCATAATTAAACTGGGTGGGGCAATATAAGTAAAAAAGTTTTTCAACTGGCCTTTTACGGATTCAGTTAGGAAATCCCAGCTAATTCGGTCAGATCGATTCAAGCAAATTCAGACTAAGCAAGAAAGTCATGAAATTTTCTTAAGTTAAGGCTTCTAAATATAGCCAAAAATCTTATCATAATTCAAGATTTCTTAATTTAATTTGAATCGTACGTTTCGAGATAATGTTTAATCCGCACCACACATTTCATCTTATAAGATTTCTTTAATCGAAACCATGCATTCAAATTTCTTTTAATTTATACCGTTCATTTCATATCTTAATAAAACAACTAACTTTATATATAAAACAAATAACTTTATATAAATTAATTAATTTTATCTATAAAATAATTAACTTTAGATAAATTAATTAATTTTATATATAACATAATTAAATTTATATAAATTGATTAACTTTATATATAAAATAATTAACTTTATATAAATCAATTAACTTTATATATAATAATAATTAACTTTATATAAATCAATTAACTTTATATATAAAATATTTAACTTTATATAAAGTATATAAAATATTTAACTTTATAAATTCAATTATTCAACAATAATTCATCAATTATTCATTATTATAGCTAATTGTTGTAAATGCAGTGTAGTTGGCTTTCTAAGTTAGAGACTCACAATACTAACAAAAAAAATAATTAATAGTCGAATACAACAGTTTAATCAACATCATAATAGGGATAATAATAATACAAAAAATAAATAAAAGAAAGAGCACATTACTATGTAATGACAATTATTAATTCAGTAATGTGAATTACTGTGCATATGTTACTATGACAATTATCAGTTCAATATTATGAATTATTGTGCATGTGACTACAATTATTGGTTCAATAAAGTTAATATTGTACAATAGTCACTTTATCAGTTCAATAATATGAAATACTATGCAATACTGTATGCTACTATGTAATACCGTATGTTATTGTGCAATACCGTGTTTTACTATTCCTTTACCACATAATATTTTAACAATTAAAAGTGATAATACCGTTGACCAATTTTATTTAAAAATGTTACTTATGTCATTTTCTATATTCGACAATATTTCAGTGTGGGGTCCCCCAATGTTTAGTTATTTCGGCGCCGTCATATGAATTGAATATTTTCCAACAAAACAAATATTCTTTGACAATATAAAATTTACACAAAATATTTTTAACTTTAATTTTTGTCAATTTATCCACTTACCGTTTCAGAAATATATATATATATATATTGTAAGACCCCGAATTTTATGAAATATAAAATTTAATTTTTCTTCGTATATATTTTTCCTGAAACAGTAAGTGGTTAAATTAACAAAATTGAAAGTTAAAGATGTTATGTGCAAATTTTATTTTGTCGGACAATATTCGTTTGGTCGGGGAATATTCGTGCCGTACGACGGCGCCGAAATAACTAATTATTGGTGGACCCCACAATGGAATATTTGTCGGACATAGAAAACGACAGAAATAACTTTTTTAATAAAAATAGTCAACGGTGTTAACTGTTAAAATATCGGTGATAAAAAAATAGTAGCATACGGTAATTTATGGTATTTTACTGTAGCACGCGGTACTCTACAGTAGCAAACGGTATTGCACAGTGTCTCATATTATTGGTCTGATAATTGACACCGTAACTGTTACGCATCATTTCATCGATGATTGTCACTGCATAATATTTTATATTATCAATTCAATAATTGTTGTTACACAGTATTTTGCATTATTGATTCAATAATTGTCATTACACTGTATTTTATATCATTGAGTCAATAATTGTTGCTGCACTGTTTTTAAAATTATTGAATCTAATAATTGTCACAGTAGCAAATATACTATAATTTATATTATTAAATTAATAATAATCTGTAACGTGTTTATTACATTATTGTTGAATTATTGTTGTAGCATTATTTTATTTTATATGTTGGACCCACAGGAAGAATAAATAAATAAATAAAATAAAATAAAAATTAAATTAATTAATTTTACTATTTGAAATAGTAACGTGAATAGTAAGAAACATGTGGACCCATTGGTGGGGCCCACATGGTTGGTGAAGCTTGAAATTGGAGAAATTTTACGCAGAAGAAAAAAAAAACGCACGAGGCTGCTGCACTGCCAACAACCCCCACCTACCGCGCATAGTAACTTATTTTTCTCCTATAAATAGCTTGCTCAGTTGAATAGAAAAATCACACCTAAAACATAAAATTTTTCTATAAGAATTTTATGAGTTTTCTCTGAGAATAGTAAGGCTATTTTGAGTGTTTGAAAGCCAAAAGGAGTGCAGGAATTTTCCAAGTAAGTATTTTATTAAAAAGTAGTAATTTCATAAATTCCTATTTTTCACGGTATTCACAAATCTTCCTTTAGAAGACTCTTCTTTGAGAAGATTCATTTTTAAAAGCTTTCTTTGGAAGATTTATTTTGGAATATTATTTTAAAAACTATTTTAAAGTAGTTATATTATACTACAAAAATTATGTTAAATATATATAATTTTGATAGTTCATATTATACGAATTATCATACACCTTGAAATTTATATGTGGTAATTACTAATTTTATTATAAATATATAGGTTGATCAACCTCATTTAAATCAATATCCAATCACGTGTTAAGGTAAGAAATATTATTCTTTTCACACTCTTAAATTTATTACGGTAAGGGATACCATCTTTTTCATCTTCCATTATTCAAACTTACTATGGTAAGGGATTATCATTACTTGATTCTCGAAAATAATATTGTTTCTTCCTTACTCATAAGATGTGCCTTTTATTTCCATGTATTAATTTGTAGGAATAACCTTACGGCGCGGATTACCGTCTGTTGGTGAATAATCTTTCGTATTCATTCCTTATTAATCTCTGAGAATAACCTTACTGCGCGGATTACCGCCTGTTTGGTGAATAACTCTTTGTATTAAATTTTTATTAAATTGTGGGAATAACCTTACGACGCGGATTACCGCCTGTTGGTGAATAACATTTCGTATTCATTCCTTATTAATCTCTGAGAATAACCTGACTACGCGGATTACCGCATGTTTGGTGAATTACTCTTCGTATTCATTTCTTACTTGTCTCTTGTTGGTAAAGTTTCTTGAAATGAATATATATTCTTTAATAGTTTGCGCTTCATCTAATATCATTTCAACTGAACCTTCCTATTTTTCCAAATCTTTCTGTTGAACCTTAACTGTTATTCTGAACTGTGGATCTTAAATATCATTCTTGAATTTTAGTCCACATCATGTTGGCAATTTGGACATTATTTGAATCTGCACAAAGAAAAATCATAAACTTTTGATATTTATTGATCATACTGTTTCTTCTGATTCATCATCTATATCACGGTTGTTATTCTAATCATCAAGAACCATGTTGTTGTGAATATCTGTGGCCTGGGGCACAGTTGATAGGATAAAGGCGATATAATTATTGTGTCTTTTAGGGCACGTGGTGAATATTCTCTTTGGTCTGGGGCAAAGATGAACTGTTGTTGGTATGATTATGACCAAAGGCTGAAAACTGGCATAATCATTACCGTTGGTGTTATATTTGAATATATTTGGCTCGTAATGCAAAGATGAACTATTGACTGGCATGATTATAATCAGGAACTGAAAATTTATATTATCATGACCAGCGATGTTTAAGATGATAAAAGTTGAAGCGAGTGGACATTATAGTCTGCATTATTCTTCTAATAGATTGCTCTTTCCGCTGCTATTATTGATACAAAACTTATTGTCTATTATATTCAATTAAGAACTCATCTGTTGAAGGCTAATGATAATTTATTTGACATTATCTTAGTCATGATATTTCTTACTGGGCTATTTGAGCTCACCCTTTCTTTTGTTCCATTGTTTTTCAGAAAATGAGAGAGTAGCCGGGTCTAGCAGGGGAATGGAGTGACGGTCCGAGTGATAGCTATTGTAGTCTTCACATGTTGTATATAGTGTGACAATAATAGTGAAGACTTAGTTGTGTATTATTGAGTTTGTATTTTTGTTCCATGTACTATTTGTATTAGAAATTTTGTATTTTATGGCGTCTCAAATTGGGCTATGTAGGCCTAGATTTGGGGGCGTCACATGTAATGTCCTAGAATTTTCACGTCATTATTAATTAAATTATTAATTTAAATTCCGACGAGTTAGTTTTACGAGATTATTTAAATTTTTATGTGATTAATTAATTATGTGATTAAATAATTATGTAATTAATTACTAGAATTAATTAAAGGGGGGTCACTAATATGTTATTAAATTAGTGAACAAACCCTAAAGTTTTAATATCAAAATAATTGATAAGTTTCCTATTAATTAAATATTCAATTGAATTGAATATAATGAGTGAATTAAATATAATAAATTAATTAATATGATTATTAATTAATGTAAATAATGTGAAATATTAATAATAATATTTATTAGTCCATTTAGTAATTTAATACTAATGGGTTAAAATATTTAATTATTTATTCAATCTAATTATTTATTTAATCATGGATTGAATAATTAATGTGTAAATTAATAAATTAGCCCAACATGGGTCAATTAGTAGCCCAAGTGTAGAATAATAAAATTTGACAATTTAGTAGCCCAAACAATTTAATAGGAGCCCAATTGGTATTTTAAATTAAAGCCCAATGATTGGCCCACTTGAAAAATACTTAATTAAACTATTTAATTATTAAAGTAAGCCAAAAGACTATTATTTTGGGACAAATAATAGTCCATCAGCCGAAGCATGCTAGGAGATGAGAGAGAAAAGTGACCTTTGGTGTTTATTTTAATTTTCATTTATTTAATAAAAGGATTGCTTGTTTTATTTTTAAAGTACATAGACACCATGCTTCTTTTCACCAACTAAGTCATGGCTTATTAACTTGTGTAAGTATTCAATAGCTAGCTTGTAATGGTCAAAATTATTAGATACATTATGTGTATCTATTAATTTTTCAAGTATACTTGAAAATTGATAGATGTTATTTCATTTTTGCTCCAAAACCAAAAGAGAGAGCTAGAGAGCATTTGAGAGTGAGAAAATAGTGAGAGCAAAATACTAAGAGAGGAGAATGAGTTCTTGGTGCATGTCATCTTCTTTCATCACTTACTTTGGAAGAAAAAGGAAGATAACCATTAAAACGAGGTAATTATTATTTTAAATGTAGTTTGTTTTTAAATTAAATAAATCATCATGTTAGTATAAACATGTTAATATAGTTATTAATGTGTAGTTGTAATATTTATGCCATGCTTGAGTTTAATAGGTTTGGTTTGCATTTTGGTATATTTTATATGCTAAAATATGTATTTAATAGTGTATAATCAAGTCTTGAAATATATGACCAAAAATATTTTTATAAAACTTAGGTTTGATGTTCTAATATTATAGAACATTAAATCATGAAAAAAACAAAGTTTGAATCACTCAAAATGGAGTTATACACAAAAAGTTATGATTTATGGTAGTTTATGTGATGTAAAAATTTTTATAAAAAAATAATGATATTAAATCATGAAAAATTAAATTTTCATGTTATAAATTAATATAAGGTGATTGGTAATTTTTTTGGATTTTTATTAGGGATTTAAAGCTTACTTGATGGTATATTTTTATTTAAAATGGGTATTGCCGGACACTGTTCACAGTCTGCAAAGAAAAAAAAAAATTTTAATTTCCGCGCAATGCGCGGACAACTGTTCACAAAACAATGCGGAGACAAAACGGCGTCGTTTTGCTTAAAGAAATAAAATCAATCCGCGCGTACGCGCGGAAGCCATCAGCAGTGTCCCAAAACGGCACCGTTTTGGGCCTGCATACGGAATAACGCGCGCAATGCGCGAGCCCAGTTCCGAGAAATTACTAAACTGCCCCTCCGTGTTTTTTTTCGGCGAAATGACCATTCTGCCCTCGGTTCAGTTTTTCAACTTATTTACAGAAATGCCATTCGGGTTTAATTTAATTAATTTAAATATTTAAAAACTAATTTAAAATTATAACAAAAATAATAATAATTCAAAAATGATATTGGGGAGGATATTTTTAATTAAGTTTAATATTTAAATATTTTAAATATTAATCTAGTTAGCTAAATCATGGTTAAGTTAAATAAATTTATTAGTTATTTATTATTTAAAATGTTAATAATAAATAAAGGTGATAAATTAGCAATTATTATTTAATTCCTATTAAATAATAATTAAAGAGAGATAAAAATTTATAAATTAACTATTTATTATTTAAATATTATTAAATAATAAATAAGGATAATTAAGTAATTAATTATTATTTAATTAGCATTAAATAATGATTAAGGGAAATTAAGTTATTTAATTTAAATAATAAATAAGGATAAATAGATTAAATTTTATTTAACCTTAAATAACGATTAAAATTAATTAAATAATTAATTATTATTTAATTGGCATTAAATAATAATTAAAGATGATTAACATTAGTAAACTATTATTTAATTTCCTTAAATTAAATAATAAGTGAGGTTAATTAATTAATTAATTATTATTTGATTAATATTAAATTAAAGAAGGTTAAAATGAATCAATAGTTATTTATTATTTAATTATGATTGAATAATAAGTAAGTACAATTAGTTATTATTTATTTTAAATAATAACTAGAGTTAATTAATTAATTTCTATTTAACCAAGATTAAATAGTAATTAAATAGAGATTGAATTAATAAAATTTAATTATACTTTTATTAAACAATTATAATAAGTTGTTTAAGGGTTTAATAAGTGTCCAACGCTTAAGAAAAATATTTTCTAACTTATTAAATTATTAACCTAATTTGATTGAGGGTCTATAAGGTTAATAATATTATTTCGACTAACGTAAATTATGTGTTAGTACTTATATGATAAATAAGTACCTTAGTGAGCGTATAGTTATGCAAATACGCCGTACTAATTATTAGACCGACTTTATTAATGTTAGGTCATTCAAAGCCAGTTAGTTAAAGCTAGACATTAATTGTAGCTGAGCAGACAGGCAAGTTCCTTATCT